>DWHP01004973.1:0-12219 GCA_018247895.1 Parnassius honrathi
GTGTTGCGGTTGATCATGGGCGGCGGTAGTCACTTAACATCAGGTGAGCCGCATGCTCGTTTGCCCACTCTTCTATAAAAAAAAAATAAAAAAAATAGACTCCTTGAGATTATAGACCTGACATATGATCCAACCAATTTATAACTGATACTTTATAAAGGAAACTTTTAACAGAAAATTAGTAATGTTCTAGAAAAAATAATATTTTAAAGTAAGCAAAAGTTATCAAAACTCTTTTGTTTTGAATAAAATAGAGGACTTCATAATTATATCAGTTAACGAAGCTTCGCTCGCTACGACGTAGATGCTCTACATAGTTGTTTGTACTACATGCTGCATATACTAACTCTACTACGAATTATGATAAATCCTTTGCTGTAGGTACAACATTATTTTAATATAATATTTTTGCAATAAATTTATGCAATTATCTGGCACTGCTGGTACAAATATAAGTATAAATAAGTTTTTATTATACATACGTATTAAATTATACTATGAAATCAATTATTGACAGTGTTTAAATAGAAGATTAACTTATCAATAATATTTTCTGCGATGGAACTATACTGTAGCTGAAGTGGCTGCAGCATGAATGGATCAACTAGACGAGGAGAAGGATTACGGTCTCACGTAAAACAAAGTTAAAATACGCTCGTAGCCCTTGTTGGTCTTTGTGAATACGTACATAATTCCAGGTCAATTAAGTACCGACGACTAAAGTTGGTGCAAACGTCGGTTTTTATAACAAATCATAAATATGTAAGTAGCGAGAAATATATTTCTTTTTGACGTTAATATTTTTCTCATAAATGGTAACTGAACATGGCTAATACATAACCTTTAATTCAAATGACACGAATATTAAATAATGTAAAAAATGAGATAATAAATGAATGTAGTTAATTAGCTTATTTATTCCACAACTTCACCATCAATTAATGTCATTTTAGTTGTTTTCTAATATTTTTATCTATTTTATCGAGTTATCTTTTTATTACGCGTATATGTTTTTATTATTAATAGGTGTATATAATGTAAATATAACATTTGTCTTTTAATTGATTATGTAACTAAAGCAACTCGCAGATGTTTCTTTCTTTTGATTTGAAACTCTGCTGGCGCGCTTTGGGAGTAAACCCGACTCGCATACCCTGACGGCAAACGGAATTACCGTCGTGTCCCCGCTAACCACCCTTCTCGACTCCCTGTTGTGTGTGTACGCGTATACACTACGTTGCTTCTCTGCGTGAGTGCCTTTCTATTCAACATTTTTTTTATTTTACTCCATGTTTGTAATTTATTTTTATTAATTCTACCATCAACTATAATGTTTCACATCTGCCAGACGCCCCGTGACGGCCATTTTTTATCATTCGGAGGGTTTATCTGTTTAATCATCCAATGCGTGTATCACTTTTGTTTCTAATTTCTTGAGAACTGTAATTTGGTAGACCTGCTTTATTAAGGATATAATCATAAAATTATCGTCAGTAAAGTACGTAAAGCACCTGTTCTGCTCGCATTTACCGTAATTTTTAACGTAAATGCGAGCAAAACAGGTATTTTATTTTCTCACGAAATATGATCCAATCTTCCAAATATTTCCTAAGGTTTGTATCAAAGATAGTCCATAACGCAACCATGTTGTTGAATAAACTTGAATTCCTGGAAATTGATACAAACAACATTACCGAAATATCACAACAGCTATGGAACATAAAAGCAATACTTGAATCATTAACTGGGATCGATGTTTAAATGTACTATATCTGAAATTACTATTACATTTCAACTACACAGCTAATAAGTCGAATATATTTATTAAATTAATCAACATTAACATTTAATGAGTATATACAGTTCTAACGATCCCCGGTTCCCCACAGCTTCACCCTACTTTGATGTAGTCTAATAAAAGAATTACTTTTCGCCTACTACTACCCTTGATCGCGTAACTTTTTTTTTATACATAAGATGACAAGACTTTTGAACATACAAGCCAGAAAAAAGTATTGACTTTGCCCAACGTTAAAATTCACACCATTTTTCGTATAGCTGCGATATTCATATTTCAATATGTCACGCAAATTGAACAGTTTCGGCTTTGAAAAGATTTTTTGTAAACGTACAAATAATGTACAAAAGGCAGTTTCTACACAGCATTTTGATTCGCCACACGATAGTCAAAATGTTGTTATAGTTCCTATCGTCATGTATGTTATTGAACGTTGATTATTACAGAAGAAGCCTGAGAGTAAAATTAATGCTTTAGAAATATTGCAATTAATAAATATATTAGAGGTGACAATGAGTGAGAAATTGTGTGATAAAATAAAAATTTCGTTTGCATAAATATGTTTTGATCAAGGTTAAAAAAGGAATGTTTTGATGGCTTATGTCTCTTGTCGACTCTACCTCTCACTTCCGTGATGATGATAGGGGGAGATGATGCCCAAGACAGAAGCTTTTACCATATTGGCAATGTATAAAAGCTGGTTCAAATTAAGATTACCCTGGACCGAAAAGCATGTATGCGAAAATACACGCATTTGAAAGAAGCGAGAGAGTTGTACTAAAGGAGGTCCATACTTTCTGTCTACCTCTGGTTACACGTGTATATGTATTTAAAAATCATAAAATTCTTTTTCTATTCAGCCCAGTTCTGAACGCTATACCCAGATGCCTTAACTCATCTCCTACGGCAGACGGGTTGATAAGTGCAGCGATAGTTACTTTTACACGGATAAAATTAATTGAAGTTCGCATTACACATTACTTTCTTAGAAATGAGAAAACGCCTGTGCCCAGAAATATGACATATAAAAGCTGTAATCTAACTAAAGTAATTTGTAACTTTTCCTTTTTTTTTGTTGGTAATTCGCCCTTCTGATGCTAGAGTGAGTGAAAGGTAGTGTCGGACTCTTACCGACTAAAAACCTATGGTGATCACCAACAGCGTATACCAGGAGTAAAAGATCTCGGAATTCGGAATGTAACTAGACCCTTCGAAGCTCTAAGAAGCACATTTCGGCGCAGCACTTACTGCACGAAGCTATACATTGGTACTTGCGAACGAAAGACGCCAATAAACTACATTGCCTGCTAAATATCTACATATATCCCATTCATCAGCTTTCAAAATTTATTAGTTTATCCGAATGTATCACTGAAACTTTCGATCGTCATCGGGAACCGATGTTTATTAATAAAAAATATTATGATAATTGTCGGAGCTATCTTCACTCTCTCTCTCTCTCTCTCTCTCTCTTTCTCTCTGTCATATATAATGTAATATCTGTTTTATTTAGGTCTTTAGCAAAGATATTTCATAAAATATTATCACGACCGAATGGGTACTTAAGGTACTCAATAAATTACGCGTAAAATCATACGTGACATTTAGAAGACGATGAATTTCAGGTTTTTTTTCATAAATGAATGCTTATAAAATATGTGTATATAAAAATATTATCGCTGATAATATAAAGATGGATTCAGTCATTTCCATCAAGAAATTATTTACTAAAATACGGATGCCAAAAAAAGATACAAAAAATATGATGTTTATCAAAACAGTGTCAGTAGTCTAAAAGAACTAGTAATACATATGAGTGATGTGTAAATTTTGATAAAAAATATACTATTTCTCATTTCATTTCCATAATGCATTTGCGCAAGTCTAATCCAAGCACCCTAGCAGTTTAGCTCTGCGCAGTATCGCTGCGAAGGCTACGGGGGTAGACTTGCAGAAAACTCATCATACTAGGTTGACCATTACCTACTTTACTTTATTTTGTATGTGTTTTTATCATCAACGCCGCAGCGTCGTTCGTTAATCAACGTATTTATTATTATTCGGTTTTTTATATAAAAAAAGATAACCCACAGTAGTATTACCTCTTTTATCGTGGAGGCAGTTTATATACATAAATCACAACACAAACATAGGGTCACACATCCAGTACTGGCACAATTATTACTAGGCCATAGAAACGCTTCACGCGGGTTTTACAGCGTAAAAACACTTAGCCACTGCGCTAAAGGGGCCCATAAATGAGTTCAGTATTTGAAGAGAATTCTAATCTCATTCTGTATCTTAAAATTCAAATTTATTCATTTACGTAATAAAAATTTTGTCTCCTCTTTCATCTAACCTATGTTGCATCTAACGAGAACCACGAGATAGTATAGGGGTCACCATACGACAAATATACTTACCTAATACTAACTTAAATGAATCGATCAGAACTTCAGAAACTTTGGTCGCTTATAAAACGGTCGTAGCAGTTAATCGTAGCAATAAACATCTTATCGCCTTTAATTTCCTTTGAAAGTAGTATAAGAATACTCCTAGAGACTATTAACGTCGTAGAAAGAATTAAGCGTCGGTCCCACTAACTTCTCTAACGTATCTATAATAATATAATGTTTATTTTACACCGATACAGAGTAAAACCGAACAAAAAGTACTAAAGGAGGTCTTATCACTCCGGAAGCGGTTTTCTCCAGGCAATCTTATTATGCAAAAACGGTTGTTAACAACGTATGGCAAATAGGTACACAATTTATTATTTATTAGGAATGTACCTAAATTATATAATTATTAAAAAAATAAAAATAAAACACACGAAAATGACAGTTGAGGGTCGCGAAACACGTAACGACGGGTGGTATGACAGAAAGTGTTACATTCATATAGCTAACTCAAAATCAACGACAAAGAAAACGTTCGTTATCTTTGATACATAAAGCAAAGACTTGGAACTATTTACAGCCATCAATTTTTCCCGAGCAATATAACATATTTCTTTTTGAGGCACAGGTAAATATTTATACCGCGAGGCTACATATCATTAGGTCATCGATTTTGGATCAAAGTCTCAATTCCTAAGTCTCAAACGAACGAACTAAATTGGCCTTTGCAGGTTTTTTTTCTTATACTTCATACAAAAGTCTCAAATAAGTGAACTTCTTATAGTCTGATCGGTATATGACTGTCCAAAGCGTGTCTTTGAGTAGCACGGTATCGTATAATGTCCCTCCATGGGAGAGTTCATGTATATACTAATAGTACATAAAATCTGAATCAGATGCTCATAAGCTACAGAATGACTTATGTTGGTTCTGCAGCTACTGCCGTGATAACCGTATTAGCGTGAATGTATAGAAATGTTTCCAAATCAGCTTTACTCGCAATAGAAGAACATTTATATCTCAATACTATTTAAATAACGTTCCTTTAGAAAAACCTGACAAACTCAAAAAACTCGGAGTAGTCTTTGATTCAAAAATGATGATGACTAATCATATCTCGGCGATGGTAGCAAATGCTTATAAAAATTTTAGCTTAGTGTTACGAGTCTGTCTATCTATTTATATTTTATATTATTACGTCCGTAGCGTCCTGGAATATTATAGTGTTGTTTGGAACCCAAGGTTATAGCATAAATACAAGAAATAGAACGAATAAAGAGAAAATTTATTAACGTCTTGAATTTTCGTTGTCAAAATAAAACAAAAAAATATGTAGAATCATGTGATTTTTATAAATTAATGCAGTTGAAAGACCGCCGCACTCTAATCCAGATGTTATTCCTACATGATATCTGCAGTAACAAAATTGATAGCCCCGAAATAGTTTTCTGTACTTTACAACTACGAGCACCTACTAAGCGCACTAGACCTACTCCGTAATTTATTGTTCCTTCAAGTAACTCAAATTATGCACAGAACTCTGCCATAAGCTGCATACTTAAAAGCTATATAAAGGAGTTTCTTCAACTGATATCTTCCACCAAAGTAAATCAATCTTTAATAAATAAGAAATAATCATTTATATCGATTCGTGTATTCATTTAGTTATCCTTTTAATAAACTAAAACGTATGTACACCACACTTAAAATAGCCTTGAAAGCACAGAGGATAAGTTCGATCCCCCCCAGCACCAATGAAATTGTTAATTTAGAATGTGAATTTGCCACTTGCTTGTATAAGCAATTAGGTAAAACAAGGTCAGCTTTCAGACTCCGGGCTGCTACGGAGAATTTTTTGACATAATAAACCTATAATAGATTTTAGTCTGACCCAGTATGCGATCCCGTAACCATATTTTTAGCTACGACTACTAGACCAACAAGACAATCAATAATTACTCTACACTTATAAAAATCTCTGCAAATTTCTAAGAATGTCGAGAACAGAAAAATCCGCCACGCACTCCAAATAGTGGACTTCATATTGTCGTCCTGGAAATATATTATGATATTTAACGTGATGAGCCACACCGCGGCTATACGAGTATTGTGGTTGGAAAACTAATGGGTCGGCTCGACCAGGGTAGGACCACGCCCTTACATAAAAACAACGTAAAATATTAGCTTATTGATACTGTATTTCATATGGTAGGTATAGAAAAATGGAGACGTATTTTACAGAAAACAAGGCATTCTATCTCTGACCTCGGAGGTGACAACGCAACTACATTTTGAGTCTATAAGCCACAGTACTCATAAACTTTATGCTCGTTTTTCACTCCTATTATATCAAGAATATGCAAGTTCTTCTCAATGTTTTTCCTAATTGCCGAGCATACAATTAAATAGCCCTTTTTTTAAAGAGGAGGAAGCAGACGAGCATGTGGCTCACCTGACGGTAAGTGTGACCGCAGCCCAAGAACAACTGCAACACCAGGGTAATTTTAGGTGCGTTACCGGCCTCTAAATAATTTATAATTTTAATACGCAATTTCGTTTTTACCGACACAAATCTAACATCAGTTTGCTCGAAATTTATTTTGAAATTTCAAGGCGAGCACCTATTCCCTAAGCCACAACGCCAAAAATGTTTAAAATATACATACAAAATAACTGGGTAAAAAAGCAACATATTTATAACATATGTAAGTTTCTTTGCACCTACAACAGTACTAATGTGATTCGTCTTTAATGACAGTGCAACACTCTTTTTTTGATTGAAGTAACATGCGAAGTAACCGCCAACTAGGTTTTAAATAGCTAATTGAGTCTACGTACACCTTCAACCAACTTTATACATTTTTTTAAAACTAAATATAAGCCAGTAAAGTGGTGGTGTAAGAATATCCACTACCATTTATCGTTTCATTGACGTCGGAAGAGGCGACAGAGAGCAATGAGCAGGAGATTGGCACCAGCATCTTCCTAATAATAAAAACTCAAAAGGCAAG
This sequence comes from Parnassius honrathi, assembly GCA_018247895.1. Taxonomy (NCBI): domain Eukaryota; kingdom Metazoa; phylum Arthropoda; class Insecta; order Lepidoptera; family Papilionidae; genus Parnassius; species Parnassius honrathi. Next base: position 7,209 of record DWHP01004973.1, read on the forward strand.
CATAGGAACTATGGCAAACTTGCCCTTATAAAGAAATCTATGATGGAGAACTATGTTCTGCAATGGGCATACATACAGCCAAGGCAGTGATATAATGAAAGACAGTACGTAACTACATCCGGTAAGTGATGATACAGCTATAAATGCTAAAGTAGACTGTCTAAACGTAACAAATTTTTATTCAATCTCGCCTTGAAGACGCCTAAATTTTAGTCGGACACAAATAAAAACGCCGGCGACGTATTTCGCTCCTTTACTGAACACAATACGAAAGACGAAACAAACCGATTGGTTGGAATACGTGGAGTATCGACAACAAAGAGGTAAAAACCTGCTGACCGCCTGGATGGGCCAGGAAGTAATTCTTACTAAGGCGTAAAGATGTATTTTTACCACAGAAGATAAAGATTGAATGGCTTTTAATTTGTAATTACTGAATTTATATACCCTTCGGACTGAAACAAAGTAGTACACGTATTGCTGCTTGACGTCAGAAGAAGATAAGAGGGTGGTATCTACGAGTATCCTAGATAGAAAATAAGTCCTTCCATCAGCTGAACATGGGTTTCAAAAGTGTTAGGAAGGTCTTACCTCTATCGCTACGCTTGCAGATTGACTATCGCACATTAAACGATGTTAATCTTAGTATTTTACGTCTGACGTTTTAGGCGCTATATTTATTTACTGAGGATCATAAGGATTCTAGCCTTTTTAACGGTCTTCTGTTACAACACCCCTAGAAACTTTATTGTACTAATTTGATTCGAAGTGTTTCACAAAATAATTAAGTATTCCATTTTAGTTTCTAGAGGTGACAACGCATCTGTAGTCTTCTTTGTTTAAAATTGTTTTTTTTAAGGAGAGAGGGCAAACGAGCATACAGCTCACCTGACGGTAAGTGACTACCGTCGCCCATAAACATCTGCAACACCAGGGGAATTGCAGATGTGTTGCCGGCCTTTTAAACAGGAGTAGGCTCTTTTCTTGAAGGTCCCTAAATCATATCGATCCGGAAAAATCTCTGTTGGTAGTCGATTCCACAAGGAAGTTGTGCGAGGAAGAAAACTTCTTTTGAATCGCATAGTGGTGGACCGCCAGTCATCCGGATGAAATCGACGGTAACGCAAGGTTTGGCAGTGTCAGCGAGTTGAATCAGTCCGAACAAGTCCTCAGAGCACTCTACGTGCCAAATGCAATAAATACCCAAAGAGATACAACATGTCTTCACAGTGCCATTGAGTCATGCCAATTGGAAAGTGCTCGGTTGTCGACGACTAGAATGGCTTTGCGCTGGATGCGATCAAATGGTAGGAGCTAGCACTGGGGAGCCCCGTCCCAGAGAATATTGATTGCAGCAATATGGACGCATAGGCCATAGTAACCACTTACTATCAGGTGAACTGTAAGTTCATTTGTAATAAAAATGTTTTAAAAAAATATGACGTCTTTTAAACTGCCACTAAGCACGTAACGGCAGCAACAAACAGCTTAAATTAATTAATATTATTATGCTTCTCTGATGAGGTAATCCCATCCAATTAAAAGCCCGTCGCTAAAGACCCTAACGTTAATATTTGACGAGAGACGTCTATTAGGCATTCAACTAAGAGCGACTTGAGTAACTTTACGTTATTAATTATATAAGCATACAACGTAACGATATGAAGCACAAATAAAAAAATAAGTAAACGATCAAAGGTTTCTGAAACTCATTGCTTTATAAAGTCTGTCTATATCTTTTTTTTTTCCTCTCTTGACTACCTCTTTGGTCTTTTTATCTATTGTATGACAGTGTTTAAGTTAATTCTACCTGAATATGTAGTGATGCAGCCAAAGATCGTAAAGATAGGTGGGTGCCTTTGTAATCGGATGGAAAAACAGATGCTGTTAACCTGCGTCACTCCTCTCCTGTACGCATGACGAACGATGAAGCAAAGTGGTCTTAAATGCGATTGTTGATAATAAGATCCTGGATTAGCTGCCGGGTCGATCAGTTGTTAGATTTTTCTGTCAAAAAATTCTCAGAAGAAACCTGCAGTCAGGAAAGTTTGACGGTGTTTGGCCAACGTGCCTCGAAAAGCTTGTAAGGCCGTTGATCCTGCACCTGATCTCTCTACGGTCGTATAAAATTACCGTTCCATCAAACTATGATAAGGAGTGAATAGCAAAAAGTAAATGCACCTGACACAATAATCCCGTCCTACGCAGATGGCTAGTCTTCTTTAAGATTACACCGCACCGTAACAAAAATTCTGGAGGATACCATTATTATTACGTCTGGCTAACAAGGTTCAACAGCTAGAGAATTAAATATTTCTACTGAATTTTAACCCTAAAATCCATTGGGCAAATTTTTGACTATAATTTTATTTAATCTTTTATAAACGACATAAAGAGGAATGGCGCATATTATATGGCAACTTTTTTTTTTTTTTTTTTTATTGTTGCAAATCTATATAAAAAAAGTTTAAGTATTTGTTGGCAATTTCGAAATAACTGGCTTTTATTCAGCTCACTGAGTTATTTACATGCGGGAAGTCATCATGAATAATCATTTAAAAAAAATTAAGTTGTAAGTTTCTTTTTTTATGAACGTGCGCACAGGTAAAAGCTAGTATTGTATAGCAAATGACTAAAATCACCCCTTTGTCACTTGCTACCTGCGTGAAATAATTACCTATAATCGCGAGGCACCCAGGGTAATATACGCAGTCAGGGTTAGCGCTTTGTAGGCGATTGAATATTAAAGTTTTTTACATGGACGTAAAAAAAATTACGTCCTTTTTTTATACGTCCATGTATTTTTAACGATTTTTACGTAAATAACGCTCTCACAGAATACCAGCGTGAATTAGTAGCTTAATGCTGCTGTATTTCATATGGTGAGTATAAAGAACCGAAGACTCTTTTTACCGGAAACGAGGCATTCCACCTTAGTCCTCACGGGTGACATCGCATCTGCATTTTAATTCGTAATTGAGGATAGATGTAGATGGCTATGGGCCACAGCAACCACTTACCATCAGGTGAACTGTGTGCTCGTTTGTCACCCTATCCTACAAAAAAAATAGTTTATTTTTTAATTATACTTGTCGAAATTGTTTTTTTTTTAGTATTAAGCATATTTAATTGTAGGATAAAATAGTAGAAAAAGTTTTAATACCCGAGGCGAAAGCAACTAAAAAAAATAAAATCATAACTTAGCTGTCTTCCACCAAGAGTCACTTAATAAGAAGGGTTACTTGAATAAACTTACTGAATTCAACACCTTTCAATGAACATTTTCTACATGAAATACGTTACAAATAGGCTTAGGTTTTGTAATAATTGACATTCTTAGTCAATAAGAGAGGTAAAAGTTACATTCACTACACCTTGGGGTTAATGTAACTTTTACTCTTCATAACCTGTTGTAATATATAACGAAATGTTAGGGATAATAATACATGTAGTTTCACCATAAAACTATTCGAAAATGGTATCTAATCGCCAGTAACAGGGCTCAGTTTCCAAAGAAAAACCCTCTTTTAATTTTTTTTTGCCAACTGCAATTGCAACATATTACTTACTGATAAATCTCGGGAAAACAGATTAGCAATGACAGTAATGAAGTAATCTAATATTTAGGTAAAAAGAAAAAGTGATTCCTGTTTCTAACTTGTACTTATGTTTATTTAAAAAAATCATACAGTGTATACGGATTGCATGCCCGTTTACGGGTGATTTCTACTGGTTGTTTTTTTCGTTTCTCTCGCAAAAACCACGTTGCCATTCAAGAACAGGGACATCTCCTTTATGTGGCGTAATTATACAGTTCCTGCTAACATACTCTAACACAGATGCCTCGACTTCTTTCGTTGTCAAAGAAAATCCGTTTTTTTTCCATTGTAGTCAAATAAGAAGATATTTCTTGCTCAAATGATCGTGAAAATACATTATCTTTACCAGGGATTATCTATCTATTTTAGTCCGCGCGTAGGGCATACACGAGACGTCGATCGAGAAATTTTAAATCGCTCAGCAGCTGCATAGATGTTTAACTCTTTTAGCTTTACTAGTTTGTACAGATTCAAGAAGCTTTCTCGGGTACAAGCTTTCTCAATATTTTTGTAGTGCTGAACCATCTGAAATAAGTTACAACATTTTAATATTATTGTAATACTGTACATTTGCCTTTTGAAATAAGCAAACATAAAAATAATTAATTCATAACTCATAAAAACGAATGCCAACATATAAAAAAAACGTCGAAGATAGACATTCATCCAAATGAGTTAGTAAATTCACATTTCAAAATATGGACACGGAACCTCACTAGCGATTTGCATTTTTCATACAAATTCTATGGGGCGACTGCAACTGTAAAAATAGTTGCAATCACCCCTATGCACAAAAATTTGAGGTAAATGTAACTATATCAATAAAGCACTTACGTTCTATGTTTTTATTAAGACAAACTTGCAATTTTGCTGGAAACAAAGTGAAATATTTTTATAGTACAAAACTAAACAGACGATGCTGCAAAACGTTGCTCCAAAATGGCGGTTGTTAAAAATGGTCCGTCGGTACAACAGTTAGGGATTTAGAAGCGTTATCTTCACTTTATGTGAAAAAACAATAATTGGTCTACGATCCAACAGATGACACGTTTTACAATAATCATCAGATTGAGAGAAAAATCAGTTAGTTACTTTAGAATTGTAATGTAAAAATTATATATTATGTATATTACCTATTTGATGAATTGTAATGGCAAAAAGTCGTTCCTACTAGAACTGTTGCGTGGATAGATGCTAAATGACCAACAAAAGGTTTCATATATATCATTTTTTAAGTTACCGAAGGATTTTAGTAGGAAGTTATGAAAGGTGATTTTATTTTATTTTAGGTACCTATAGTAAAAAATAATTAAGTAATAATTTATCTACAGAAGTAATGCCTACGTATTTCATTACAAAATCTAGTTGGAAATCACTTCACTATCCACTACTTACTACTTACTACTATACTT
>DWHP01004974.1:0-12218 GCA_018247895.1 Parnassius honrathi
AAGGACCACGTCTCGGTACCGTAGGTCATCACTGGCAACACGCACTGGTTGTACAATTTTGTTTTCAGGTTTTGAGGCATATTACAATTTTTTGTACCTGCCATCAATTGAACAAAATCCACAATTTCATACCTCGTTTTAATTCCCTCCGAGCGTGATAGAGAAAATTGCAAGCTTGGGGGCAATTAAATTAATTTCCTTTTTGAAATAGTTTCGGGCGACAACGTTTACACCCCCAAAACCCTAAAGAAATGAGACAATTTTTGATCTCTTTAGATTCAGTGGACCTTAATCTGTCGGGTTGTTGTAGTTGTTAGTACTTCAATTTAGTTTAATAAAAAATAGACGCTCTAAGAAGTTTTTAAGTCAAAAATATAGATACTTAGATGCCAATAACTTATATTGTTCGCAATATTTCTTTACAATAAAAACGTACAGACCTAATTTTTTATTATATTTACAAATTTCCAAAAAATATGAAAATTAGACTACGTTTACGGGGGGGAAACGTTATCGCTTTTTTTTATAAAAAAATTACAACTTACAATCTTCTTAAGGTTCGAGTTTCAATAGTTTTTTGACTGCTAATTAGGTAAAGGATGAAATTATATTCATTATTAAGTATCATGTAGTTTATACTAAATCCGTTAATTCATTTGTTCATTGCAGCTTATCGTGGGAGCTTCAGTTACGCCGCCTCAAAGTGTTTCAAATGGCCTACCACCACCGCTTTGTAGCCTGAAAAAAAAATTAAAACATTTAAAAAATATTTAAACTATCTAATAATAGCTCAGAAGAACACAGGTTGAAGCTTACCTACTGACCAAAATGGACATTGGTACGTGACACTGGCAGTCGAGGTCGCAACAACTAAATTGAAATGATGACATAACCTTAAATCCTATTTGCAGTCATTTGCAGTTGGCAGTCGGATATTGTTCGGAAAGGTCAATTGACGGCAGGTACAAAAAATTGTAATTTAGTATCGTCAATTAATTGATGTCATGTAAGTATAATGTTTTAGCAATAAGTATTAAATATATAAATGTATTTTTTAAAGTAAACGAAAGCAACGTTAGAATAACAATTATTATTTATTAAGGATAAAAATAATACAATGTTATGGAAATAAATGCAAAGCGTATGCATAATATGCACATACATACCTTCGGTTTTGTTACAAATAAGTTTAGCATAATTTTACAGATTGGTTTTATAATTTTAGTTTGTATCGCACGCGGAGGTAGGTACGTTACTGCCGGTTCTGGGCCACAAAGTGGAAGTGAAAGTGTAAAGTGAAAAGTGAAAACCAGAAATGTTGTTTCGGCTTACGGCGCTAACATAAGCTGAGTGAGGTCCGTTTGCCTAACGCGTCACAACACAGCATGAGAAAAGTTTTTGGAGTTTTTTTTATTGATGTGTCAACAAATGTTAAAATTTAGGTGTCTAATGATGTTTTTGGTGTGTTGCAATAAATTTTTCTTTCTTTCTTTATTTCAATTAAAATTTACTGCTGAAATTAAGCCATAGATTTCATCTTGGGATTTGCCATAGTTGCCATGCTTGGCAATTGCTAAAACATTATACTTACATGACATCAATTAATTGACGATACTAAATTACAATTTTTTGTACCTGCATAGCCGCAGTGTTTTTATTAATTTAAGATGTAATCAAAAAGATGCCCATGTCCATCTCCAATTTCATTTTATTCATCTGAATCACTCACGAGATGACACTTGAATATGGGTTAGTGGATTCTCTTACACTGCATCAACATTATTACATCATACCTATTGAAAGTAAATTTTTATTATTTACCACTGTTCAGATACCTCTGTTCCAAAAAGAAGCAGCAAGAAAGCGAGAGGGATTATTTCCTTTAAACATAAAAGGGGAGTTGTCACTTACTAAGGAGATGCCGCCAATACATATTAGCCCGTGGCCCCGCCTATATGAGGCAAAAATGGAAAACTATGCGGTTTCTTATCGATGCGAGTTCGACATAAACCGACCTTATCTCCACGAGGCTAGTATGTGTAAGCATTTTCTAAATAACCAGCTAGGTTGGTTTTTCGGTCACTTAGTCATGAGGTCTTCGAACACAATAAAACTGTGATATAGGTACTCATCAGCCCTTTATAACTTCACTTATGAATATAGATATTACATAAAGAACGCGGCAAAATACGGTCCTAAGTCATCTGCTGGATTCATGACTGCAAATTGGAAGAGGTACGATGCACATACAGTAGTGAAAAGTAATAATCTCCGCGTTCTACGTTGTATCACTGTTGTAAAACAAACTTGTAGAAAATACTTTTAGCATTATATCCGCTTTTTGATCCTGCACGACGGGTATATATAGTACTTCAGTAAGAAGTTAAAAAAAGTTAATTGATCTGTTGCCACCATTGATAGACACATATAATGGGTTCCGTACATAAATGTAGTCAGTATTTTAGTCTTCTACTTAAAAACTGTGATGCGCAGTCTTTGATACTCGAAAACTTCGTTTGCTTGGCGAAACGTATCCCTGTCGATTAACTTAGTGTTAACGAAGATGACACTAATTATTCATTGAAATAAAGCAGCACTCCCTTTTTGCCTACGAAGGTCGATCTCTGGGTCGATACAGACCTCTTAACTATTTCTGCCGCCAAATTGCGGTGCGTACACTACTGTGTTCCAATCGCAACGAGGTAGAGTTGCAGCTATATTATGGTTGTAGTACGAATGGGTCGGCTCGACCAGGGAAGGATCTCTCACAGAATAATAGTAAATTAACAGAATAATAGTAAATACCAGCGTAAGATAGCAAGTTAATGGTGCTGTGTTTCGTATTATGAGTGTAGAACCGGTGACCTTTTTTACTGGAAACGAGGCATTCCATCGTAGTCCTTAGGTATAACAATGCATCTGCATTTTGATTCTTAATCGAAGACAAATGTAGATTTCTATCCATGGGTTGCAGCAGCGAGTAGCCGCTTACTATCAGGTAGAGATGTATGTAGAGAGAAGTTATATATAGTTAGGTTAGGTTAGTCTGTGGTGTCTCTGAACATCAAGTGTCGAAGGGTTGAACGTTCGAGCCAACATTAGGTAAGCAATTCCTTTGAAGGTGAACTTAGTAACTTAGTAGTTAGAACGAGCAATCAAAACTCATACAGATTCAAACAGAAAAATCCCTGGTTCGCACAAATAGAAACTTTCATTGAAATTCGAGCCCAATACTGCAAATAAAGGCAAAATAAGCGAAGTTCTCTTGAAAGCAAGTCGTTTAAGATAGGCATCGTTCATAAAGCTGATTAAAATACCGTCGGCGTTGTTAAAGGTTACTTTCTCCAAATTAGTTTAAGAAAGTTTTTGAGGTAAAAACGGCAGTTTTTTGTAACTTTAACTTTATCTGACTGAAATAGTAACACTGTGATTCATTAATATACTATAAATCTTTATATTTTGGTTAATTTTCTACACGATGCATGTTTTCGGGTACAGTAAGTAAATCAATGTATAGGAGCTGACACATTTTTTGAAAAGGTGGAAAGGAAGGACTATCTGACGCAGTGGACGAAACAGTCTCACGAAACTGGATAAGAGTTGGTGAGCGGTGAGAAGAGAGTATGTAGTTCAGATAGCTTTGTAGCTGGACTATAAGCGAGTGTACTCAGATCTGCCATATAAAGTAAAATTATCGCTAGTTGGTTTTTCGGCTCAAGTTCTGACCGCCATGCGAGCATCGCTGTGCGAGTTTTATCTTTGATAGCTCTTGTCGCTGCGACAAACTGCTGGGTATGGGCAGTTCCACATAAATAACAGTTCAAAAACCTGTTACAAAATAGCAGCCAGTTAGTACAATCTCGTACTACTACTTAGGTACTTCTCTTTTTAACTAAGGTGTTGAATCTATGCAAGAAAAGGACGGAGTTTGTTACAACTGTAACAGTGTTACATTAACATTATTTATCTTATTCTCATAAAAGTAACAGTCATATGTACGAATAAAGAAAAGCCTATGGCTATTTTATACTTTGTTACCTTGCGGAAAAGAAGCTGTTCTTTCCATTCTTCACAGGGACAAGCTGCTATTTTAAGATACTTCCATACGGTACTTCTCTTTCTAACTAAGGCGTTGAACCTATGCGAGAAAAGGAAAGAGCTCTTCACGAGTAACGGGGTGTCACAGTAATATATTTTGCCTAATATTATACCACGTATAAAAATATATATAATATATTTTTATACCAATTTGCCTACGAAAGGACCGAGGTAAATCCGCCATAAGAGGTACTTACATTAACTTCCTTCATGTAAAAAGTCTGAAATCTAAAGTTATTTTTAATTCTGGGTCAGTGGAATTATTTATAAGGAGCCATTTATTTGATAAAAGGGGTGCTAAGTTAGAATAACTACCTAACCGAGATGAAATAAAGGTCTAAACGGTGCGTGGTAATTTTCACAAACTCTTGATGAGGCTAACGGACTTTTTTTTAAGATAATATTTTGCCCTTTACTTTATTTGAATTAAATGAAAACGAAAATTAATATCATAAGTACACTTCCTGTGCAGAGCTGTAATGAATGAATGAAATAAATGGTCCTTAATTATTCCCCTAAAAAAGAATGAATAATTGGTATTATTGATAGAGCAAAAGTGGTAACGTTTGCATTTCCTTTTTACACAACAACAGCAATGCCGAAAAAAACATAATCTACGAAATATTTAAAGTTGTATTATATATATCACAGCTGGAAGTACTGGATAAGGGTTCCGTCGCCTATTGAGTAAATCGCCCACGGAAACTAGGGAGAACGATACTTCGTAACACCAACACTTCTCTAACCCCGCGGCCCCACCATCATTGCGGTGCGGTCCCATAATCGCAGAGGATGTGGTGAGTGGCACATCACCATATCAACACTACTCTTCCTCCGCGTCTACATCTAAGTTGCAGTGGTAGCTCTTCCTACATCCCACTCGTCGCAGTATAGCAACACACATCCAAAGTGAACTCTCCCAGCTCACTCGGAGTGCTCAAGGTGCTCAGGTCAGCCATGTGGGTTCCTCTTAGTTCACCGTTATTGACCCAGCCAGGGCTATTAAGGCCCTTCCCCCCTTTCGAAACGATATTCTTTTATAGAATAAGGGTGTCAAGCGAGAAAACAGTCCGCCTGATGATAAGTGGGTGCTGTGACCAATTGACATCTAAATCATTATTCGATTAAGAACCAAAATGCAGATTCTTTGCCTCCCTGAGGACTAGTTTCCAGTGAAAAGGGTCTCCGGTTTTTTACAAATCACCGTACAAAACACAGCAGCATTTAGCTGTCATTTTAGGTTGCGCTGGTATTCTGTGAGAGCGTGGTCCTTACCCTGTCGAGCCGATCCGTTCATGCTACAACAATAATATGGATTCAGTACGGCTGTACCACTTCAAAGAAACCGTACAATGCAAGGTGAAAAGTCATAAAAGTTCATTACAAATATAATTTTTGGACGACATCAAAAACCTTTTAATAAAATATTAGGTTAAGTAATTGTAAAGATCACGAAATGTCGAATAGGTCATGAACTTTAGAATTTCGCCCAACGTAACGATTTCATTGCATATGCAATTAGTATTCCAACTCCTGTTAGAGTAACAGAGCAATGATATAAACATTTAATTAAAAGTCTAGAGACTCACACAAACTTATGAACAATGTTAAGAAAAAATGAACGCTGTGTGGCTTGTAATATAAGTATCATCATATTGATGTATTTCAAATTTCTTTACCTTTACTTCTTTTTTTTCTGTTTATATAAAGAACCTTATCTCAAACACCGCGGCGCCACAGTAAAAGTTTAAAAGTAAAGTAAAGTAACAGCCTATATACGTCCCACTGCTGGGCACAGGCCTCCCTTCATTTCTGAGAGGGTAAAAGTTTAGCCACTGCTTAATCGAACCGCCGATTTTATTAAAAAACAAAAGATCAGTTTAGATACTGTTTCATTAAAAATTACTTGATTAACTTTATTGTCAGTTTGTTGATCCTGGGAAAACCTGGGAAAAGTCGCGTCTTCCGCTTTGATTCGTTTGCGAATTAAAATGACAAACATTTTTTATCAAGAGTGGCCATTCCGTAAAATTTTCTCTTGATATTCAAATTAAGCGGCTTAACAAGCTGCTTGGTCTTGTACATTGATAAATCGAAATACGTTTAAAACTAAAGAGAAGTTCTATAGAAACCAAGAAGCGATGTAAACGTGAATAACAAACACATTTACCAATCCGTAACGTGTTGTTTTATTCTTTTGTTACCTACTGACGCTGTCTTATAAACAGTGTTTAAAGTTAAAGCCAAATGGAAAACAGACACTGGCCTAATTTCACAAACTACAAACACGTCTGTTCGTGTGATGAAGAAATTTAACAAAACTTGGACAAAAAAATTTCATTTCATTATTTCAGTAACTCCAGGACGTACACATACGTCAAAAATCTAACGTATCTTTGAATTTGGTGACTTGTTGAATGACAAAATTTAAACATTTTCTGGGAAATATTACCACGGCCGATGTACAAAGCATCACCATTGCTGTTGTCCACATAGCAATGAATGTTACCAGTGTGCAGCATGTACCTAATTGATAAGCAGAGGAAACAGCGTTGGTGATAGCACGCAGCCTTGTGGAACACCAGCGTTAATAAACTTCTGATTGGAGCATGCACCGTCTACTTTGACCTTGATGCTTCGATCAGCAAGGAAACTGGTGATCCAATTGTACGATTTCTCGTAAAGCCCGTAGGAAGGGCGCTTCGAAATAAGCGTTTTGTGCCAAACGCCGACCAAAACCGTGGCCTTTGCCTTTGTCCTAACTAATGGCTAGTGCCTCTGCCTGACTTGGAGTGTAATGCCTGCCCCCATCTATAGTCAAGTAGTCAAAAAGATGATCAGCTAATCGACTCCGACGAAAACCGTATTGGCGGTCATTAATCAGCTGATGATCCTCGAGGTAGCTCATGAGCTGACAGTTTGTAAAGATTTACATTATTTTGGAGAACAAGGAGGTGATGGACATAGGCCTGTAGTAGGACGTGTCTGAGCGGTCACCTTTTTTAGGGATCGGATAGACCAAAACTGTATTCCACTAATTCGGGACTACGCCTAGGGTATAGGAGTACCGGAAAGACGCGTTAAAACTAGCGCTAACTCTGTAGCACACGTCCTCGGAACAATTGGGGGAGTTCTGTCAGGCCCACTCGACTTGTTGACGTCCAGGGAGAGGAGTGCTTTGCGAACCGAACGCTGTGAGAACCGCACATCTGTCATGGGGATGGACTCACACCACGGGATGGTCGGCATTATGTTCTCCCTGTTATCTAAAGTCGAGTAGGACGCAAAGAGAGAACTATAAAAACCGTTAATTGTTGGCGGTATATAAGGTAATTAAAATAAAATATATAACAAAGCTTTAAAAGTAAATAAAAGCCGACCTTGAAAAGTACTAAAAATAATAAGCTTTTGCTAATTAAAGTATTTCATAGATCTCTGCGGCACATTCATTTATTTATTAGATATCTTTGTTTAAAACTTTCATACGTAGGGATGGTACAATTTTTAAAGCATGACGTATTTTGCTATATGATTGTAAATAGCATACAAATTTACATAGTAAATACAAACGAAAGTTTTGTAATCAAATCAAATCAAATCTAATACAAAAAAATAAAAGTAATAAAATCATAAATATAATGAAGATAGTTAATTGATTAAGTAGTATTAATTGCATTTAAAAAATAGGTCCTTGATGGCATAAAATTGATTTTCATTGATGTTAATGCTGCTAGCCTATGTGGCTCTCACAGCTTCATAGGACTCGTTGCCGTTGAGTTATTTGATGTTTACGTATTGAGTTATTTTACTTCTTATCAATGGTTTATTAATTATTGAAATATCGTCCATAAATAAAATACATTTGTAACGTGTGACTAGGGTTATATCATTTATATAAAGAAGAAACCACATAAGACTCAACACACCGCCTTGAGGAATTCCGCGTTTATTCTGTTTGTAAGAAGATGAGAAGGACAACATTTCAATACTAAATACTTAGCGTATGAAATTTCTACCAAATGTAGAATCACACGAGGACACCACGTGCGCGGCCTGGGCTTTATTCAATGAACCGACTATGAACTATAAGCTAGCTGAATTTAAGCTTAAATTGTAAAGGATCCTAGAGCCTCCCTCGGTGACGAGTCATGCGAATTTACATATGAAAGGTCAAATAACGAGTGATGTCTGGGGCATCTTCAGAGTATCTTCAGCTGGAAATCCTTGCAATTTCATTGAGGAGCTTTATATTTTGATTAAAAGATTGAGAGCCCTTAGATTTCAGGAATAAAAATGTTATGTCCACGGTGCATCCTTCCAAAATGCCGATCGCCAATTTTATGGAGAATTTCATGTAACAACCACCAGTAGGTGAATCGATGATTGTAGAAAAAGATATTTTTCCCTCTTGACGCAGCTTCCTGATGTTAGTGCCACACTACAGCTATATTATAATTGTTGCAAGAATGGGTCAGCCCGATCTGGGAAGAAGCACGCTCTCGCTGTTTCGAATGGTGAGTGTAGAGAACCGGATAAACTTTTTTTGGAAACGAAGCACTCCATATTAGTTCCAAGGGTGGCAACTCATTTGCATTTTGAAGCCCAATCGAAGATGGATGTAGATGTGTGCTTGTTAGTCACCCTTATTCCATAAAAAATACAGAGACGGTGGTCCATAATTTAGCTACAGCTTGCTCTACCACGTAGTAAAAAGATGTACTCAAAAAAACTCTGATTTCATATATAGTCGTTTCTTATGACACCCGTGGGAAGAAAAGTGGGAATGGATTCTCTTGCGCTACTACAAAACAGCAAGCTTCAGAAATTATAATTGAATATGAGAATGATTTACTGTCACTTACTTGCTATACAACAGTTTATGATATTGTTTAATATATATGAGCTTTATACGAGAGACAAAGCACTATCATCCTTTAATTATGAGCGTACTCTCCGACAACATATTACGTAATATCTCAAACGGTCTTAATATCCCTTGTACGAATAATATTATTCTTGTGTAATGTGTTGGTTTCGTCACGATATTATTTTAGTGGAGTTATTTAAATTATCACGACTTTGTTATTGACAGAGAGAGAGAGAGAGAGAAAGAGAGAGAGAGAGAGAGAGAGAGAGAGGGAGAAAGAGAGAGAGAGAGTATTTTTTATGGAATAAGGGTGACAAACGAGCACACAATTCACCTGGTGGTAAGTGGATGCTGTAACCGATAGACATCTACATTTATCCTCGATAAAGAATCAAACGCACCCCTGGGGACTGAGACGGAATGCCTGCCCAGAATGAATGCCCAGTAGAAAAAGATCTCCGAATTTTTACATTTACCATACGAAACAGAGTAGTATTAAGCTGCTATTTTGCGTTGGTATTCCGTAAAAGAGCATGGTACTTCCCCGGTCGAGCCAAAACATTCGTGCTACAACCGTAATATAGCTGGCAGCGTTGCTCTAATCTATAATATTTATAAAGAAATATTTAACAATTCACGTTAATATAATATATAATATTGTGTGTAACTAACAGTTCACCTAATGGTAATTGGTTGTACAGACCAATGATATCTACAATAAAGAATTAGATTACACATGCGATCAAGATAGAATGGCTCGCAGTCTGTTATTAGACCGACTATATCCTTCAGACCAGAACAGCAATGAGGGCGGAAAAGGTGGTCTGTCATTTATTTGGATTGCCTACGTCGACATCGTCACCACCGCAAGGGTCACTGGCAGAAATAGCCTAAAGCCTAAATATGATGTCTTTGGTATACGACAACTGATTAATTTTAGGACACAGGAAAGGGAGATTACGAAAATGCAATTATATTTTTTTGCTGTATAATTAACAATATGTTTGAAATATAAAAGAAAGTCGTAAGCTGTACACAATTTTATACGCGAAAGAGTCGCAATGCATCAGTTATATATTTTTTGTTGCAGTAGCAAGGTTAAATCGTCTTGATCGGAGAAGTATCAATCCCCAGAATTACTCTTACAAAATATTAGCGTATACATATAAGTAACTTAATGCTACTGTGTTTCGTGTGACAGTGCTGGTCGAGACAGCCGTCCCAACGTCTGTTTCTACTGATTATTCCCCGTTTAGAGGCGAAACACGTGTCGTATTATCAACGGTGGTGCGTCTTTCCTTGTGTCCACTACATTACTACACTGTTAAGGGTAGTGGTCACGATGCTAGTGAAAACATGTGTAATTAAGAGCTGTCAGTTATTTTATAGAAATCTGCTCATCTACTTCGTTAGTCTATAAAATATTGCTGCTAGATAAAATTCTCTGACATTTTTGTTCCTTATTTTCCCGGTAATACTTTAGGTGAAGATAACAATTTGCATGTGATGTGTACGTTTCTACCTGCAAACCTTAAATTTATTTTATAATACATTTGGTATGTATATCATCGTCGTTATCACAGACTATCACAAATACATTTACGTACATAGGCATCGCCAAGGAAGATCGAAAAGCACGGAACTTAGCCATCTGCATCCATCAACTTCCTGCATCTTTTCCGAACCTACTTCTACATAAATCAATATTTCACTATCATTATCACTACATCACAACTGCTAAACATAGGCGTCCCCCATATATTACCACAATTAATGGTTCTGAGTCACTTGCATCCTTCGATTACTCGCAGGGGATCGTCGATTACTGCGCTTGCCACGATGAGGCTGCCACTCGAGAACCTTTCTTTCTGATCACTTTTTTGAGTTCTTCGGGGTATATGGTTGACTAAATACCACTTCAGCTTACTAATCTACTGGGGTAAGGCCTATTCTTCTGCGTATTAGCTGCTGTTATGCCTAGAAGATGTAGACTATAAGACATTCTATATATCGAGGCGTTGAATTGCTTCTATAGTGACGGTCCGATTTTTAGTGTAGAAGAAGATGATTTTATATCAGCGTAGTCCTTCATTTCTGCATTGAAAGACATTTTTAAGCTCCTGAACTGGAAAAGAAACCGAATTAACATCAATGACCAAAACATTACTCAGCTGAGATTTGTCGACGATTTTTATTACGGCAGAATACCTGGAGGACCTTAGCACAATACTCAACGACCTTAGTCTGAAAATGAACTTAGAAAAGGCAAAAATTATGTCCAACGCCCATGTGTTACACTATGCTGCAACTACATTACGGTTGTGACACGAATGGGTCGGTTAGACCGGGATAGAACAGACAGGATTCTTGCGTAAAATAGCAGCTCAATGCTGCTGTGTTTCTTAGAATGAGTGCAGAAAACCGACGACTCTTTTTACTGGAAACGAGGCATTCCATCTTAGTCCTCAGGGGTGACAACGCAAATGCAGTTTGATCTTTAATTGAGGATGGATGTCCATGGGTCACAGCATTTACTTACCATCAGGTAGACTGTGTGCTCGTTTGCCACCCTTATTCTATAAAAAAATATTACGCCTATACATGTAATTATTGGGAACACGAAGCCGAAAGATATTGACGTGTGTGACAATATGCCCCAAAATGTAAACAAACGACGGGTCCAACTCGGCTAGGCTGCGTCCGGAAAACTCCGACAAATCATTCGTGCCCGATATTCCTCAGAGCATAAAGACGAAAGTTTACAATAAGTGTGTGTTGTCAGTGATATACTGACAGAATCGGAACGTGGTCATTCATTACCGGCCAAATGAAGAAGCTCAAAGTTACTTAGTGTGCAATGTTAAGAGCGGCTGAAAAGGAGGATTAATACTTTTCAATTGGAAATATACCTAATGTTATTTTAAATAGTGCTCATTTCGCACTTTTCATGATTATATTCTTTCAAGCGAGGATTTCCTATTATAAGACGACTCAGATGTGATCGCATTTTCAGATACGACTTTAATTTAACGAATTTTATTTTGTGGAATTTTTATAAAAATGTATAAAAATAAGCTATAAAATTGCACTGCTAGATGAGGATCACCCAGGACACGAAAGAGGATCATCTTCAGATTCACTCATGATTGATGGCGCAAATATGCGTGCGTATAAACATAAAATACAAAAAGTAGATGATGTTTTTTCTCAAAAATCCTATAAAGAACAACGGTTGCTACGTTACCAACCACAC
>DWHP01004975.1:0-12216 GCA_018247895.1 Parnassius honrathi
ATTTATTCATTCCTAATCATAAAAACTGAAAAAAGAAAAAGAATCTGTAAAATTCATTTATAAAACATGGTGGGCCCCATTTTGTTTTGAGTAGTTTAGTTTAAGACAGATAGCAAATAATATCTTATTATTTATATATTAACTCAGCCAAGGACTTGGCTACCCAGACATCTGCTCCTATTGAGCAGTATAATGTTCTGACATGGAATTTGGAACCAGTTCCAAGTAATTTAAATTAGAATATGAGACAATAGAAGTAATCTCTAGCAGATATAATAAATTTAATAATTTTACCATTGTTGGTCAAATAGATCGGGTATTTGCAGTAGTATGCATGGCTTGGCAAGTGAGTTGGCAACCGCAGCTCTTTATTACTTTGCGCTGTTATCGAGAAGATGCTACCCATCTCCTGTTTCAGTTTCCCTCGGTCACCTCTCAGGACACCCTCGGGACGACGTAGGGTAGTGAGTTTTTATTCGCCACCTCTACATGGCTAATATATTATTTATACTTCCGTTTGTCAATTAGATTACCTTCACAGACTGCCAAATAAGTTGGATATTTGCCACAGTTGCCACGCCTGGCATGCGAGCTGCCTACTGCTTTTTTATTATTTTGAGCTGTTAAGTGTGTGAATAGAACTACATTTATGAAATTTTTAAGTTTACTTGAGCGTAAAAAAAACCGTCATGTGGTGCTAATCAATGTTCAATGGGACCAATATTAATAAAGACCATGAAATAACCTTATTTTATCAAAATTATATCAACTTTAATAATACATATTATATACATAACGCATTTCCAATTCCAGGACAATTTTCCCTTCATAAAGACACATCGGAAGACGATAGACGATATTTACGCGATTCTGATAAATTAACTTATGTGTTTCCGTAGCCTACGATATTGCCAATATAGACACAGATACCGACGTGTCTCTACAAGTGATCGAGTTTTGCTAATTTTTTTATATATATAGAAGCGGGAGCAAACGAGCATACGGTTCACCTGATGTTAAGTGACTACCGTAGCCCATGAACAACCGCAACACGCAGGTGCGTTGCCGGCCCTTTAGAATGGAGTAAGCTCTTTTCTTGAAGGTCCTCAGGTCGTATCGGTCCGGAAAAATCGCTGATTGTAATTATAGCACAGAGAGGCCGTACGCGGAAGAAAAGTCCTAGTGAAACGTACAGTGGTGGACCGCCAAGCAGCCAGATGGTGTGGATGGTGTCGGGAGGCTTGCCGCGTAGTGCGTTCAAGAGATTTGGCCGCTGGGATTAATCCGAACAATTCCTCAGAGCACTCTCCGTGATAGATGCGATAAAATATGTAAAGAAATGCAACATCTCTTCGCAGCGCCAGTGAATCAAGCCGATCGAAAAGCACTCGGTCATCGACAATTCGAGCCGCTCTGCGCTGGATGCGGTCAAGTGGAAGGAGCTGGTACTGGGAAGCCTCGGCCCAGAGATGGGAACAGTATTCCATGTGCGGCCGAACCTGCGAATTGTAAAGTTGCAGGCGGTGTGCCTGCGTGACATACTGTCCCGCTCTGCTGAGCACACCAGACTTTTCAGAGACCAATTTGGCCTTCTCTTCCAAGTGACCACGAAACTACACGTCACTCGATATGTCGATGTTGAGGATTCCGTTAACCTCACCTGAGGATTTCATATAGTTTGATGACTTTAATTGTGATCATAAATGCACATCTTCGAATATAATCGTTCATAAACTTTTTGCAAAGCATTAAATGAAGTTTATATTTTTTTTTGTTCTACACAAAAACTGCACAAAAAAACATTGGAAAATGTTCGTTTATTAATTTTTTATCTCACTTAAAGTTTTTATATGGTTATCTGACATTAAATGTTATCATAAACGCTCTAAAAATCGAAATAGTTATAAATTTTAATGTTTCGTTGTTTTATTAGGTCGTTTAATGGTCGGGATGCCTTAATTCCCGAGCTCGTTTCGCTCGATCTTACACTCAATAAAATACCAAAATAAAAAATAATAAACAAATAGTTTTCAACGATTTTTAATGTAGTTTTTTTTTGTGTAGATTATTACAAAAATACAATAAATTCATTCGATTATTTGTAAAAAAAGCTATCAATAATACGTGAATGAGTGCGTTTTCATAAACATTTAAAGCCCTGAAACCAATATAAACTTAGAAATTTTAAATTCGATAGTAAAGTATATAAAGAAATAAATCAAAATCAAAATCGGGAGCCAAATAATTAATTCAAAATACTGTACATCAAGTAAAACTGAACCACATAGTGGCGGTGTAAGAACAATTTATAAATAGCCGCCACTGTAATCATGCCGTGGCTGCGGTAAGAGACGACAAAGGGAAGCAAATCAGGAGGAGGGCAGCAGAATCTTTCTGATAACAGCAAAGTAACAATAAAAAGCATCTTCTACTTAAAATAAAAAATCCGGTTGCCAACCCGCTTGTCAAGCGTGCCAACTATAGCAATCCCTCTATGGGGCCATCCGTGAGGAGGCCTGTGTTCAGCAGTAGGCTATATTAACTGTGCATATATTCAATAAATAACTTTGTCGACATTAAATTCTTGTAGAATATATTGACAGGGAAAAGTATGAACCGTAGACGCAAGGAAAATCGTTGTAGGCTATGTATTATTTATATGGATTATTAAAAGGATGAAACTATTTTTTTAAATAAATAATATCCCATCAAAAATTGTGTAAAAAGAACGCCAAATTCGGTACAAACGACATTCGGCGCTGTGGGCTTCGTGGATAAAGAATAAAGTAGAATCATTTTCATTCAATGTTAGCTGGCTCCGGCGAGTTGCGGCCGCAAAAAAGATAACGGTGGAAATATCGTTTTACATTTGAAAGAGTTATGTTGTTTAATTAGGAACGATAATACCATAACTTTAAAATAAGTTTGTCGGTACGATATGCACACCGCCTACATAACTTTCGCACAAGTGGCACCAAATAATTTGACAGTTTTACCGCGATGAAATACGAGCAAACAAACATTAATTGTTTTATGTTAGTTAGATTACAAGAATGCTTATTAAAATTTAGCTTTTTACCTGGTTTGCAAAAAAAAGTCCTAAGTAAAACCAGCAAGAAACCCAGCTCAACTTATTTTAAACATTAATTTACAATATAGTATTTTATAAAAAAGGATGAGAACAGTTAGAAAAGCATCAGCATGGTAGCGTTCACTTCCTTGCCGGGGTTATTATCAATTATTTACTCAAAAAATACGTGTAGTCGCGGTTTTGGAACATCCACTACACTATATCATCTCTCGGGTGTAGTAACAGGTGCCGGAGGGAACAGGTGGTGAGCAGCAATTTCCTGATACCAACTCAAAGTAATCGAAATCTGCGGTTGCCAAGATTCGCAACGATGGCAAAATCCCGCCTATGAGAGAATGTTACGGGAGAGGCATGTGTTCAGCAGTAGACTTTAACGGATGGACTCTAAAAGAGTTAAGATCTAAACGGACGCAAAGTTTCATAGCAGTTCCAAGAAGTTGTTCCTACATTCCTATGAATCAAATAATTTAAACAATTGCCAACTGCTCTTCAGATTTCTATTCCTTTATATTTTTGATGGAATCTATATACGAATTCTACCAAGCAGAGGAACAACGAGTATAGTCCGCTCTACAGCTCGTTAAGTGACTGCAGCAGTATAACACTACGTTTCGGATCCATACGTCACTGACGACATGCACCGGCAAAGTATAAATAAATATGAAAAAATTGCCTGTAATTTTCGATGCCTTTAAAGTTATAAATGTAATAAAACAATTTCTAAATTATAATATATCACCTGTATGGTACATCAGCAGCCAGAAATACGTAGTTGGTCCCGTACACAGCAAGAAAGAACAATGGCAGTGACAGGAAGCAATAGTTGAGGAGGTGGAACCTGCGGTACTGGCCCAGCTCATGCATCAGCCGATCGATGTCCAGAGCATTTCCGCTGGTTTTGGTCTCCTTTACAGCCATTGCCATAATTTAGCAATAATACCACTTAGCAATAATTCTCACCACGTAGAATTGTTGAGTAAACCACTTTTATTAAGAATATATCAAAAATTTATTTTACTTAGAGGTAAAATAATTTAAACAGTTAAAACTAACTTGTCCATATCCAGTGGCTTGCCTTTGCGTTTACCTCTGTTTATTTTAATAACGAAAAAAATATATATATAAACCAAAATTGTATTCAATGGCACACAACTATAAACTAGTAAGCACGCTTAAGTTCATAAAAATATTTTATTATATTTTTTCTTAATTTTTAATAGGAGTTAGTGCTCATCATAAGCGTATACGATAAAATGCATTTCGAAGAACACTCGCGAAGTGTGACAAGTGTGATGTCTGCGCGCGCGGGCGCAACTAATGTAATCCTGTATCTGGTAAGTCTGCAGGTCTCAAAACAATGCATTGGAAACTCTTTGATAGATCCGTAACGGCTAAAATACGTATAAAATGCGACAACAGAGTTCGATCCCCGCCGGCACCAATATTGAGTGCTAATTTACCAGGTGCTCGGCGCAGTGGCGGATTATCCTTATGATAATTTGTCAAAGGCATGTGCGTACTTACGTACACTACGTGGTACCAACTTAATCCATAGCAATATTGTTCTGAACCGACTTCAAAAAAAGGAGGAGGTTCTTGATTCGACCGTTTTATTTTACGTGTATGGTAGAACTCAATACTTTTTTGGGAGACCCGATTTTAATGATTCTTTTTTTAATAGGATAGGGTGGCAAACGAGCACACAGTCCACCGGATGGTAAGTGGTTGCAGCGGCCCATAGACATCTACATCTATCCTCGACTACGAATCAAAATGCGGATGCGTTGTCACCCGTGAGGACTAATATGTAATGCCTCGTTTCCAGTAAAAAGGCTCTCCGGTTCTCTACACTCACCATACGAAACACAGCAGCATTAAGTTATTATTTTACGCTGGTATTCTGTGAGAGCGTGGTTTTTCCTCGGTCGAGCCGACCCATTCGTTCTACAACTATACTACTAATATAACTACAGCATGGCTCTACCACGTACAATATTTGAAAGCTGGTTTTTACTTGAAAGCTGATATTTTTCATTTGGTCCCATATAAATTTGATCAATATCTGACCAGTATTTTTTGAGTTATCCCTAATAATGCGTATTTAATTGACTTCGACTGCGTTGATGATGTTCTCATTTTATTTATATATTGAAGTCGGTGGTACAAAATTTTGAATTTTACCTTTTGTTATTATAAGTATTAAATCTCATGTACAAAATTAGTGATAAAAACAATAATCTGCCAATTGTTTACAGTATTCACAATTATGGCGTATATATTATTTATTTTAATTTTTGTACAAATTTTACTTTTAATTTTAAAATCTGGTCTTGCTGTTATTCAGTCTTATGTAATTTCTATTCTTAGAACTCTTTATTCTAGACAAGTAAATTAATGACAATAAATCATAGTCACCCATATCATTTAGTAGATTATAGACCATGATTTCGTAACTTTAATTTAAACTTGATAATTTTAGGTTATGTTATTATTATTTTAAATATATACCAATGATGACGAAAACTATATATACTATAAACTGTGTTACGGCCCTGAGTTGCCGAGACGAAGGTCGACTGTGGTAGGACCCATCTGTACTCCAACTCGACGGGCAACAAAGGGAGGGACACGAATGGTCTATGGAAAATTATTATATAATGGATGCACAGGCAAACACAACTTACCTAGTTCAGGAGTAGGGTCGGCCACCAGGAGACGTCAGCGTTATGTGAAGGTAGTGTGGGTGTGTATGTGAAAGTAGCTGTGTTGTGCGTGAGCTGACTTCACCAAGGTAGGCCGACAAACCCGCCGTCGCTGCACCGCTTCAAAGGACGGCCTCACTTCCGGGCGCCGAACTCCAGTCTAACGTCACTTAGCACATAACTATAGTCTATGAGTAACGCAAACTTTCAATTCACAAAGTTTAGAGTTCAATCGACCGAGCAAATTCCCTTCGTACTATATCAAAATGCTACGTAAGCTACACATCAACGTCAAAAATAGCGCAAAAGTTCCTTTAATCACTACAAATAACACGCTCGAATCTTCTGGACTATAATACTATAGCGATTCCGTGCGATATCAAAACGCCGCGTAGGTAACTATTCGACACAATTAACAGCAAATGAAGTTAAATTAATCTCGCAATCTCAAACAAAGGCTTAGTCACGTATCTTGATAGGCTAACACTATATCGGCCGATCGATTTAACAAATTTTAACCTCGCAACACGACGTAACACGGGTGCTGGTTCAGCCGACTACAAAGGACGGGCGTCGCACCGGCGCGCTCAAGAGGGACTCACAAAAGGGACTGCCGGCTGAGCGGCGCGGCCGCCGCTCGCGACTAGAATTTCTCCCCGCGCATCCGCTATCAACCAGTTCCCCCCGCACGAAGCTAGCGGCGTTGAGCGTAAACACCCGCGATAGGGTGGTGTGTCGTTCCTAGTATGGTCGTGCTGGGAGTGGCGGTGCTGGGATTAGTGGTGACGGGGATTGTGCACGTTATTGAGGGAGGGTGGGAGGTGCCCTTCAAATTGTTAAGGATTACATTACGCGGAAATAATCGAATGAAGTTCGAACTACTAAAATGTAATGGATTATGGCAAAGTAACGCCCAGTGCTATAAAATTTTTGTTTTTTTTTAAGTCTCGGTGGGTTCTTGATTACTGTTCCAGGGTAGAGGGAATTTCCATACCAGTGATAAATAGAACTGAAAAATGACATTTAATTATTATTTAGTACGATAGGGTTAACCTTTCAAGTACCTAATACAATTCAACAGGGAAATTTTCGAGATTTTTTTGAAATAATTATTTTATTCAGAAGCTTTAAAATGCTTTAATACTGGCCCTACCCCCAAACTGAGGATGATTTTTGATCATATACAGTAAATTTGGAACAATGGCAACCCAGTATCAGAAGCATCACATTTTAATGCTTATTACACTTCTGCGTTTAGAACTACGCATACGAAACAGATTTTTTCAAATGAAATAAATATTCACGAATTCCGACGCATACCGTCACCGTACCTCACTTTTTTGAAAGAAAATCTACTGACATTTCCTTATTTAAGGAGTAAAGATGATACTTTTACGATAGGTAAGGTAAGGGCCCTTTTGTGAAACGAGTAATTGGAGGTGTTTTAAAGCCTCCAGTAACGGTTATCGTTATTGAAATCGATATAAAAGAAGCAACAGTCCTACGGGTATTTGAAATATTTTATAATAAAATTTTATCCATTGACCACAAATAACGGCAGCCAGAAGCATATTACCACGGGGGCCTTTAATATTAACTAATGAAATTTTCTTTCAATATAAGGGTTTTTTTTACAGAACAAGGGCTCTTGTACACGCTAGAAAAAGCTGTCGGGTCTATGCAAAAATTCGTGTCGTTTCTACACACGAACAGTGTACAATGCACCAACGCTGACAAAGAAAAAAATCTTGTCTGTGCTAGACAAAACCAGCTCTGTGTTGTTGCGGTAAAAGGAGGGGTGGAGTAGGTGAATTGCTTCAGATAATTTGTGAACGTGTGTACATGCGAGGACTTGTTTACGTACATTATCATTTTTTCATATATACATACAATATGCAATAATCATTTTTGCTTCGTAGTTAACATGATTCCATTCGTTGCAAACAAACTTAACTAGTGCATCATACCCTCCGCACGACAGACCGAAAACAATCTTATCGTTTACACGTCTCTTTTTATCTTGTCTGAACCACACACGACAAATTCGTGGCTAGATCCGTTAAATGTTATATACACGATGAATTGGTCTAATCTATCGTAGACACAGTTAAATTTCTTAGCGTGTAAAAGAGCCCTAAAGGTGACAAACGGGCACACAGTACACCTGATGGAAAGTGGATGCTTTGACCCATAAACATCTACATTTATCGCCGATTTAGAATCAAAATGCAGATACTTTGTCACCCTTGAGAACAAAGATAGAATATCTCGTTTACAGTAAAAAAGGGTCTCCGGATCTCTACACTCACCATACGAAACACAGCAGTATTAGGCTGCTATTTTACGCTGTTATTCGGTGAGAGTGTGATCCTTCCCAGGTCGAGCCAACACATTCGTACCATAGTATAGCTACATCCTGGCTCTTCTACTACGTAATACTTTGCCTTGGCAATAACTCTTTTGAAGGACCTAGATGCGAAGTAATACTTCCTTTTAAGCTTGTTGGTGTTTACATCCCGAGCGACCGAAGCGTCAGCATAGGCCTGATAACACTCCTGCTTACTGCGTAATGCGGTCTTACTTACTTACTTAAAAATAAAGCTTATATAACAATTTTGTCGATAAAACTGGACAGTCGAATTTCCAGTCCATCTGATGGTAAATATCTACAGCATTCCATGAACATCACCTAAAACTTTTAACAAGGAAATCTACAAATTTGAAGTCACCTCTGAGGATTGAAATGGAATACCTGACAGCATGTCTACGTACTACTTACTCTACGTACAACTACACGTGGTAGAGATATGCTGCAGCTATATCAATAGTGTAGTTGTAGCACGAATTATTCGGATCTACTGGGGAAGGACCACATTCTCACAGAATACCAGCATAAAATAGCAGCTTATAGCTACTGTATTTCCTATGGTGAGTGTAGAGAACCGGAGACCCATTTTACTGGAAACGAGGCCTACTATCCTAGTCCTCACAGGTGAATAAGCATCTGCACTTTCATTCGTAGTTGAGGATGATCTATGAGCCACAGCACCAACTTACCATCGGATAGATTACGAGCTCGTTTGTCACCCTTCTGCTATAAAAAAATACTAGCTCTCTGTAGCTGTAGTCTGTATTTTTACGGAAATTATACCCGGTAGAGCCACGTTGCAGATATATTATAATTGTAGCACAAAAGGGGCAGCTCGACCGGGGAAGGACCACGCTCACACAGAAAACTAGCGTAAAATAGCAACTGGATGCTGCTGTGTTGCGTACGGTGAGTGTAGAGAACGGAGACCCATTTTAATGGAATTGAGGCATTCCATCGTAGTCCTCAGGGGTGACAACGCATCTGCATTTTGATTCCTAATCAAGGTTAAATGTAGATGACTATGGGCTACAGGATCCACTTACCATCAGGTGGACTGTGTGCTCGTTTATCACACTAACTCTATTTACAAAAATATAAATGGACTGATGCGATAAAATCCATCTTCAGTGGTGGCTATATTTATAGCCGATAAGATCCAATAACTTCCGGCATAGTGTTCTTTCCATTTTCTTTATACCAAATATATTATGAAATGCTGCTGAAATATTGTGAAAACTGTTATCGCTCATGCACCTAGGTAGCAATTTCAACAAAGAAAAGAGAGGTACATATCCAATAGACAACTCCTGTGCAAAAAAAGAAACTGATGGTAATGCAAATTTTAAATTAACTTGGACTCTTTTTCTGGCCATCCGCGTAGAGGCCACTCACTCTTATCTACTGCATAGCAGCTATGCATGCACTTTTGTGTTCTGGTCTGAAGGGAAGAGAGCCAAAATAATTTATATAAACGCGACGTGCGGCATTCCATCTTAGTAGAAGAAGGCTACAGATGTGTTGTCACATCCGTAGCCTTCTTTTTTGTAACCTCTTCAGAACGAATTTACAATATCTGGAAGCTATCGCATACTTGGGTTTCGTGTCGTGAATATTAAAATAAGTGAATTAAACGCTATAAATTGTATAAAAATGAGAACCATTCAACAAAATACTGGTTCAAATACTTACGAATACGGACTATTTAAATTTTTTTTTTTACTTTTTCTTCTTCATAGTAAGTGTTAAATTTTTTAGAAATATAGGAACCGTGCAATTAAGGTTTCTTGTAAATATCGTGCACCCGAAATAAAATCATAACGGTTTATCTTATTCATAGGATAAACCCGTACTGGCATCGTATTCCACTATGTACGACTCCAGATTGTTGTGCCTGAAGCCTTTATTTTGGGCTCTGGGGAGCACCATGTTGGCCTCGGCAGCGTTATTCATTTCATCTGTATCGTCTAAAAGGTGAGTTAACTTTTTTATTAACAGTGTGACAAATGACAGATGATTTTTACGTAGTAGAGCCATGCTGCAGTTATATTAGTAGTATAGTTGTAGCCTCGTTAGTCTAGAGGTTGTAGTAGTGCGAATGCTAACCATGAGGTCCTGGGTTCGAATCCCGGGTCGAGCCAACAAAATCAGTTATTGAGTTTTTCCGTCAAGAAATTGTCAGTAGCCTGCCGGAGTCGGGAATTTGGCGGTGGCCTCGGAAATCACATAAAGCCGTTGGTCCTGCGCCTGATCTCTTCCCATCGGATTATAAGAGTGAGAGAATAGAGAGTGCACCTGTGCTTGCGTATACACTTGGGCACTATAATCATGTCATGAGCCGATGGCTAGCCTCAGTTGAGGCAGGTCGCCTTGGCCGAAATTCGATCTGCAGGACATTATATTTGCAGCACGAATCGGTCGGCTCGACCGGGGAAGGAGCACGCTCTCACAGAATACCCGCGTCAAATAGTAGCTTAATGCTGCTGTGTTTCCTATGGTAAGTATAGAGAACCGGAGACCCTTTTTACTGGAAACGAGGCATTCTCACGGATAACAACCTATCTGCATTTTGATTCGTAATCAAGGAGAGTTAATAAGAATGTAGGGGTTTATGGGCCACAGCAAACACTTACCATCAGTTGGACTGTGTGCTCGTTTGTCATCCTATCCTTTAAAAAAACTAATCAGCTTATAAACCATTTTATCGTAAGTGGCTTCTGTTATCTATTGACATCGATAATTTTCTTCAGATTAACAAAACTAACGATGCATTGACACCTCCAAAAATTTGTATTAAAATATCTCACAACCTGTTACTATGTTCGCTCTTTTCATTCTTCAGACGAGAACACTACTGTGAACGCTTTGCTTCCTTAAGACAAAATAGGCTGATTCCCACGCAGATATTAAAAAAGAAAAGAACTTTTTCGCCTGATAAAATTATTGAAATAAAACTCACGACTGGATACTGCTAATATACATTTTTTCACATTTTAACGTCTCACCGCAGGCCAAAGCTTTTATGTTTTTGTAATAAAGATAAACACTTGTACATTTTTCACAATATTTGTTTTAAATTATTATATTACTAAATATATCACATATCAAGGTAAAGTCAAAGCTTTTCTTCCTACTACACTTAGGATTTTCTACGATATTACTTTATTTGTCTTTAAAGCTTGAAATCAGCTGATTTGTTACTTTACTATAGGTATCTTAAATTTAATTTTCTTTTAATATAATTTTTGTAAGAAACAAATATGAGACGGTAAAAGTAATTGAATTGTACATTGATAACAGGTACAGAAAGAGCGAGCAAAGATAAGAGAGTATGTGACATAGCTGGTTATATACAAATAACACATAGCGATTAATTTATTTTTTGGTATAAAACAGGACTTGCTGTTTTATTACTACGCTTTATGCCTAATATCGAACGGATTTATATACACGGGACATAAATACCATTACGAGGAGTGAGCAATTGGTTTTATTTAATTTAACATACTTAATATTATAAATATAAGTAAATTGAGTGGGAACTGTTATACGGAACCTCGTAAATTAGGTTATAAAAAAACACCTTTATAACACAATTGAAAATAGTATTAATTAGAAATAGAGTATTTAGAAACTGTAGAAGTTACTATATTTAATTGCCCCGGAGTCGAAACTGGCAGACACGCGAGTATACACAGAGATGTTAGGGATTCGGCGGTCCGGCAGAGACTGACTGGTCACCGGGAGCGGGAAGTAGAGCTGCCTTTAAGTGATGACACGAATAATTAGTGGAAATCTATGTAATCAATAAAAACGCGTAGTGGCGGTTGAGTATATCCACTACCCCATATCTTCCCGTGGGTATCGTAAAAGGCGACAGAGGGAAACAGACAGGGGATGGGCAGCAGCATCTTCCTGATAACAGCAACTGTACAACAAAAATAACTGCGGTTGCCAACCCGCTCGCCAAGCGTGGCAAATACGGCAATATACCCCGCATGAAGAATGACACAAATAGACGGCCCCCAGTCCACGGCGGCCCCGCTATTCCTGGC
>DWHP01004976.1:0-12216 GCA_018247895.1 Parnassius honrathi
TAAAAATATTTTATATTTTAAATAAATAGATTGACTTGGACCATCGCATGAAAACACAATGTATCTCACAAGTAATATATATTATATAAAATTCGATTGCTTAGTGCGTTATTTATTTAACCATAGTGCTCGAAACTTCGAGAATATAAAAACGACCGGAATATACGCTATAAAATAAGTAATATAGTAAATGTAATAGATTACAAAGGGGAATGAAACAGGGGCACCATGTTCCTGATAACGTCTCAACATAATGAAAAGCAGCGGCTGCCAACGTATTGGCTAAGCGTGACAACTATGAAATATACTCCGATAATACTTAGGAAGCCTGTATTCACCAATGAACCTTTGATAGGAGGTAAAGACTAACAAAATTAAGAACATACTAATCTGAAACATTCATATTTCGTCAATATAAAATTCCTCACGAACAAACAAGAACTGATTTCCATAAAAGTGCATATAAAATAAAAAATAAATTAAGAAAGCGCTTAAATGTAAACATTAGTTATCAAAGTAAGTAAAGTTCAAAAACCAATCACTAAGGTATACTTGTGACATCACATACTCTAGTAAACTTACAATGAAGTACGTCGAGTTAGAGGACGTTACGTGATTTTGGAACAATCTAACTACTTACTCGTAGCTAACACTGAAGGCCCTGAACCCGAACAAATATTGATGCTTGTGAAACAAAAAAGATATAAGAGGGAAATTATAATTTTTAGAAGTTGATTGCGCTGTGACTTATGCTTGTTCTCGTACGTTTATAACTGCGTGGGTACGAGCAAGACGGATGTGAGTGTGTCTGTGTGTGTGTGTGGGTGTGTGTGTGTGTGTGTGTGTGGGTGTGTGTGTGTGCGTGTGTTAGTATGTGTGCGTGCATGCGAACGTTACTCCTGACCCGTGGTTACCGAAGAGACCGAGATGTTAAACTCTACTATTCTTGAGCGTGGGTACTCAAGATGTCCCGTGTATTCTGGGGAGGGAGGGGGGTGCAATTTCGCTCGTGACAGAAACTGCTCGGGGCAAACGGAGCAACAACACCAAGGCGACCCCTGCAACGCTATCCATGAATCTTTGCAACATCAGGGGACTTCATTCCCACCTTAACGCTGTTCACTAACATCTGGAGACGGTGAAACTGGCCTTGCTCTTTTTAACCGAGACTCCGGTTTCCTCCTGTAAATGATATACTGCAAACTAATAACATTCATTGCTATGCAGACGGCAGCACTGGTGATAATGATGATATTTCTCGGGAAATCGTCGCCGAGTATCGGGACAAACTTGTATCTGAAGTCAAGTCCTTGCTTAACAAAGTCTCGGTTGGGGGTGACTAATCAAATCCCGGCAGACACAAGTTTGCGCGTTAACCGCTAAAAGAATCCCTTTGTCTCTCCCTTCGCTGCCTCAGCTAGCATCAGAATTCTCGGCGTCAACATATCGAATAGTGTGCAGTTTTGTGGTCAATTGGAGGGGAAGGCCAAATTCCATCCATCAGGTAATAAATACCATCATGTAAGCCGCATGCTCGTTTGCCCCCTCTGCTATTAAAAAACGTCCAGATGTCTTGGCTAAACTAATATACTATAAGTTCATACTGTGTAGATCGGAATAAAAAAAATGTGGTAACCGCGGTTAACCAAGACATCTGGACGTTGAATGTCTCAGTCCCCTCGTAACCATTGGTGCTGTAAAGTACTCGAAACGTCAGGAGTATAAAAAAGTTAATATACGCGAAAAAACCCGTAAAAATTAATATTATATAAATGCGTAGCGTTCGCGTAAATATAAGAAATCATTATAAAACTTCATAAGTTAGTCGCTGATTCGAATGCGGTATTCCTCTAATGGCGTGAACCATTTCCTAGCAAAACATTATACCATATTTTATTTTAAAATAGAAGGTATGAATTGAATCCAATTAACCAAACCATTTGCATATTTTAGTCGATGTAAATAGGGGTATATTCAGTCGCCATAAATTTCATAATATTTTGAGTAATGTTGCCGCTAACACCAGAAATTCTGATTCAGAGACAATTTTATTCATTTATTTAATTGCGTTAATATAATTAGCGTTAATGCCTTACGCTTCCTCTACAGGCCGACAACGAGTTAACGGAGAAACTTAAGAAGGTGCCATTAAAATATGAAAATATATAATATACATAAATATTAATGCTCACAAAAATACACTTAACTCGTTCTTATATATAAAAAATCAATTGCTATCCGTTAGTCACGCAGAAAATCCATAACGGCTCGAAAGATTGTGATGAATTTTTATGTGTTTTTGAATGGATCCCTGGATGATTTAAAAACTCAATTGGAGAAGTGGGGGCAAATTTAGAATTTGAGCTGATTTACTACATCCCCTTAAATGTATATTACTACAAATAACCCAATTAATATATCATACGCATAATCAAATAGTACACATTTTAAACATATTGATATATAAACAAGATATAGAAAATAACAGACAACCTTAAGCTTAAACTCAATTTCCACCATGCCAAAATTTGTGTCAAGATTATACTTTGTTACACATTCCATTATAAAGTTTCCAAGTGCTGATTTATGACGTTGTCTGTGGTGAAGGAAAGAAAACATTGATGAATGAACGTGACTGATAAATCAAAATATTTTAAGGTTATATAAAGTCGGTTAAGAGACCTTAGAGCGCGGCAGACCTTTCAATGCCGTTCGCGTACGTCAATAACGCAGAAATATAAATGCCATTCTTATGGACACAGTGTAAGAATATACATAGTCTTACCATTTCGTGGGCATCGAGAGAGAAGACATAGGTTAACTAACCGGGAGATGGGCAGCAGCATCTTCCTGATAACAGCTGTATAAAAATAAAAACTTCGGTTGCCATCCTCTTGTCAAGAGTTGCAACCACGGCCACGCTGAAGCTGTATGCTCGTATGATTGACGATAAAGTACTTAGGTAAAGCTCCTCGCAGTGACCACAAAGTCATTAGCACAACCCAATGTGAACACATGCGAAGGTCTGCTAGCTTGTACAATAACTGCTCAACCGAAAGAGTCCAAAGACTGGGTGACAAAACTCCTTCTTGGGAGTTGTAGTTGCAACCTCAATCGAAGTTTAAAACAGCGCTATTTTTGCCTTACTGTTTGAAACCATCGACTTCACCCACCTGGTGGTCGTAGGGTCAACGTTTTTAGATATTAAGGCCCAAACCAGCAGCGATATGGGGCTACTGTTGAAGGCACCCTCAATATCTAGAAAGACACAAAGAGCTATTTCTTTATCCTCCAGCGCTTTTTCACCCTGTCTATAACACTGATCAGTGCCTTTTATCTGGCCTTATTATTTTTGCCATTCACAGTCCTCATAACAAGGTCTTCTTAGGGCTCTGAAAGAGTTCGAAGTGAAAGTCTTCTGTGACCCTGGGAAATGGAATGACGCTAGTAATTTCAATGTTTCTGTTTTACTAGTAGTGTAGTTACCATAAGATTTTTTAAGAAACTCGATCTGATTACCTATATAATAGATTTTGCTTTGATTAGTATTTTGTGCAATCATGCACTGCAAAGCACAGTCTCAACTTCCTTGTATAACTTCCTCAATAATGCTTTCTTAGCTTTCTTAATTTCTGTATTATATTTGGTTAGAGTTGCACTATGAATATCCCACTCGTTGGTTTTTTTGGCCCTATTGAAGAGTTTCCTGGTCATTTTACTAAGTTTTTTTAACTTAGTGTAACACCAAGGAACCTTACGTGTTGAGGTCTTGGTTTTGACGAGACAACTGCCCGCGAAGACATCACAGATACTTATGGCTAACAGTTTCCGTTGCTTACTCCAGACCTTTATGATGCTTTTAACAGACGTTTTCATTTCAATTCCCCATTGACATGTTTCTATAGACATTCCTGGAGGTTGCTGTTAGATCCATAAAAGCAAAAGTTTCGTAAGTTGGTGATGTTCTTATCACAAACTTAATGTGTTTGTGATCAGACGTCGAGTTTCCATTTCTAAAATATCAGTCAGTTATCTACCTGCATATGTTACACTTCTTGCTTAGCATGGTTGGTGTACACCCTAAGTTTAGACTTGCCAGGCGATTGGATATGAGAAAATCATAAAGTAACTCACCTCTTACTTACTTACGTTACTGCTGTCCCAGGCTGTGTGGTGAGCATTAGAATCACAACTCAATACAAGTTCGGCGTTATGTTTCGTATATGGCTGAGCGAATGATTACTGCAGTACTCTGGAACAACTGAAAGTTAAATGTTTTTATTATTAATATATACAAGCGCTGGATCTACTGCCTTTAGTATTGATTAAGATCTTACCAGCAGCAGACAATATCAAAACTTGACCTTTAGCCACCCAAAGTACTTGTATGAGGGCGAGTTCGATGTTTTCCTCAGAAAAGCAAACTTTCACATGACAGAAGCTGCTGCTGCACACTTAAGGTTAGCAACTTATGGGTAATTTTCGCCTGTTGAGGACGAACACGTCCTTTACTGACGCTCTCTTTTCCCACCACACCTTTCGCCCTGCCGCTCCTAACTCTCTTTCCCTTACCCCTGGTTGATACCAGCTGAGGCCGTTGACTCGAGGCGAGATCAGCGCTTTGGGTCTCAGTCACTCTCAGTGACGAACTTCATGTTTCAGGCTCCCTTATCGCATCAGAGCCACCTCTGATCCTAAAATAATCAAAATTTATCATTTTAAAATCAGAGGTAACTTTGCCGCCTGCCACCCGTATAGCATCCGCCGATGGGTCGTACAGAGAAAAGGCTACTAGAAACCTATACTCCTCGTACCTGCGATGGAGGATTTTCTAGAGCTCTGTATGGAGCCTTTCATTTTGTGTCATCAACAGCACAGCTGCCTCATCTAGAGAGTCTCTTT
This sequence comes from Parnassius honrathi, assembly GCA_018247895.1. Taxonomy (NCBI): domain Eukaryota; kingdom Metazoa; phylum Arthropoda; class Insecta; order Lepidoptera; family Papilionidae; genus Parnassius; species Parnassius honrathi. The sequence goes on from DWHP01004976.1 coordinate 4,903, forward strand.
GCTGCGTGTTGTGTACTGTATTTGATACCCAGCTAAGACTTAGACAGTTCGCCCGCAGGTATTATAGAAAGCTTTGCTCCGGCCTGGGTTACAGTTTTCCAACTTCACCCATGGTCCAGTCCTGACTTGCCTTATTCAGGCACGTTACCAGAATGCCATATGGCTTGAGAGTGAAACTCGAACATTTCGCTCTCGCTTCTGGCTGCGCCCAACAGGCTGTCTTAGTATTAGTGCTAGCAGTGTAGCTGCCGCATCTGCCCCACACTCGTAGGATTTGAATTGCGAATTGGTACACGGGTGGAAAAAGCTATGGCATCGAAGCTGAGCTTCTTTTCTCTCGTTGCCACCTCCACAGACTTCCTGGGCTGGTTTTTGGGAGATTCCTTCTTAGACCGACTACATTTTTTCGCCTTTGTATCCGGGGGAGGTTTGGGCAAAGATATTTCAGTCCAGGGCTTCTGGTAGAGAGAGGTCCCTTCGGCGTCTATCTCAGCTGCCATCATCTTCCTGTACCGCCTCCAAACTGCTCGCCGGACAGGAGAGCGGAATGGGTGTTAATCTGGTCTTACTAATAGATTAACCCCCACCCTTGTAGTAAGTAACCTCTTACGAAACCCAGGAGATATGAAAGGGTACTGATTTGTTATACTGCTACCTCTTAACATACGGAGTTTATTTACTAATTGGACAGACTATAAAAACTAAGTTATAACGATATACACGTTTCACTGTGGATCTTTAGCTTTTAGTTTATAAAAGGGACATTTTGAGTTGTAATTTAAAAAATAGTCTTTTATTTACATTTAATTAAAATAGTTGTTTGACTTCCTAAAAGTTCAAGGGTACATTTGAAAACTTTGGCAGGAGCTTACCTCTTTCAAAACAGTGACGAATGGGGAAAAAGCCACAGGGCTGGTCCCATGTTATTTTAAATTCAGTGTGTGTATTTAGAGATTACATTAGCAATTTCGTTCCTTCTTTTAAAAGGATTTTTAATAAAAAGGCTTTGATAAAAAATCTTTTGTCGAACAATTTAAGTCAATTTACATAAAATGGGATTACTTTCTTATAAAAATCGTTCAGTGCGTGAAGTCGCAGTAATCCAGTAATTTTACTAAATTGAACCCGAGATGCAGGTCGTAGGGCTGAAGGGATACATCATTCATACGTATTCTATTGTGCTCATTTTCGTCTCGTCATCTCGAGAGTTATAGGTGCAAAATCAATGTTTGCTCTCTGAGCAATATGACCTGAACAAGTGCTCAATTGTTAAACTGCAATAATAAACTATTATTAAGTGAAACTAATTTTTACGGATTCTAAACAAATAAAAGATAATGCTAATGTAATGACAGGGTCGATCTTGAACATGTTCACAGACTGCAGACTTTCTGGAACGTCGGTGCTCACGGAACTTTCGGGAAGTCTGCAGTCTGTGAACATGTTCAAGATCAAATCTGTCATTACATTACATTGGATAGACAACAAATCCTCGCAAGAGTACACCGATTCCTACCTAGGATGATTCGCGAGGCTATTGGAATTAGAAACGTTCTAATTTAAATAGAGAAGATGGTAGGGTACTACCATCTGCTTGGAATCCTATAATTAATAAAATTAAGTCCAAACCCAAGCATACCACTGCAAGACCTTAAGATACTAATAACTTTTAGTCCAATCTACGCACAATGAGCTCATCATTCTGCGTCGATTGGTCTAAAAATTAATATCAAAACTGAAGGTAGCAGGGCTAACTATGACATCGGGACGTCAAACATCTCAGTCACCTTCGTGACCATGGGTGCTGTAAAGCACCCGAAACGTCGGGAATGAAAAACTTATATTAAATGCGATAAAAATTAGTTAGTGTTAATATAGAAAATCACTCAATATATACTTTTGTAACATTATGTAACTTTTTAATACGTTACTTGGTAACTAGTTATGTTACTGATTTTACGCGTGTAATAAGAGGTACAAATAAATGTTTAATCTATCTAAATCTAATAGAATAACAGAGTCCAAATTGTAAACCATTGATTATAGTTTTAATCGAAAGTATTTATATTAGGAGATACATTGACATTGTTTCCCCGGTTTTAAATTAGAATATTTGAAAAATGAATGTATGATTATTGACAGCTCGTGAAAATGGTGACACTAGGGAGGTGCATTATGATAGCCATCTCAAACATCTCACACACTTGATGCTAATCATATCATGTCAAATGATATTTTACTTCTGGAGTTAACAAGATGTTTGTACCATCATGTTTGTACCGCCAAGAGATATTTCTAGAACCCTCCATAACGGTTATAGTTTTTCTCATAAATATGAATAAAGTTTTTTAGACTGGATAAAAAACCAACCGAATGGAAAACCAAATACCTATAAAAATTATATTAAAATGGTTATAGATTACACTCGTCAGACATTGAATTTATTCTCAATGATATCTCATCCCTTTTCCATTTCAAGATACAATTGTAGACGTGTTGATACTTTCGGGGAATAAGATTGAATATCACTTACTAAGTAGATTTAAAAAAAAATTAGAAACGGAGTCGAGCATCGCCCCGGGAGAATTTTCCAGACGGTTTTCTCTATTAAACGAAATTTTTTTATTAAATATATTGATAGAATAGCAGATGTCCATCCGGCGGTTGTTTTCATGTTCCTGATACTTTGAATTGGACATTATGTCCACAGAGTACTTTAAATGAAAACGTTGCCCTCAGAACAACGACTGCAGCTATATTATGGTTGTAGCACGAATGGGTCGGCTCGACTTGGGAAGAACCACGCTCTCAAAGAATACCAGCGTAAAATAGCAGCCTAATGCTGCTATGTTTCGTATGGTGAGTGTAGAGAACTATAGACAGGTTTACTGGAATCGAAGTATTTCATCTTTGTCCTCAGGGGTGACAACGCATCTGCATTTTGATTCCTAATCGAGGGTAAATGTAGATGTCTATGGGCCGCAGCATCCACTTAAAAACAACTTGATTGTGTGCTCGTTTGACATTCTCATTTTATAAAAAAAAAAACTTGTTCACAAGCGTCGTCCGATATTGTTTAAACGCGCCATATCGTTACCACATGCTTCAATAACGAAACGGCTACAATGGCCGAAATCGATCAAATAACCTACTTACATTTTGGATATATAATGGAAAGTATAGAGCGTAATATTTAAAAATGATTTTTGAATTATGATATTTGATAAAACGTTATCTTCTGCAACAAAGAATGTGATGGCCTCATAAATTTTCTTTTGACGAGTGTGCTCCATTTTATATAAAGAAACATTATCAGAACGTTTAAGGAAAATTGAGTAGGTTTTGTTACCCAAAAATTAAATTCGATTTTGTTTTGTGGTGATAATGCTGTTCTTCTGGTAAGTTTAAAACAAAATGAAAGTACTAATAAAGTTCTCGAGCAGTGCACGGCAGCCGATCCCAACTGAGACCAGCAGGAAAGAATTATAGTACACAAGTGTGTGCACAAACACAGATGCACCCTTTTTTAATCCGGTACGAATGGAAATAGATCAAGCACAAGGTGAACGGGCCAGCGGTTTTACTTTCTTACTCCGAGCTGTAACTAAGAATTTTTTGACAAAAGTACTACATAAGAAATTGGTAATAAAGATCGAGCTTCCCTATATCGGGCTTTCTTACTGACTGGTGAAGAAGAAGAATAAGACACAAAAGAAGGAATTGCTAACTCCAAATTGATATTATTGATTTACCGTATGCCAAGAAATGAAAACAAACAGACCTGCACATAATTACAAATAACTTTCATTTTTGTCTGCGTGGAAGTCTTTAAAGGGGAATGGCAGGCTTGTATGGGAGTTTCGTACTGCTAATAAAATTTCTTGTTTTAGAATATTTTTGATTTTAATTGGTAGCTAGTAGGATAGACAAACCCCTTTTAAAATTCTTAGATTTTTAGAACTTGGGACATAAAGTTATAACCAGTTTTAACTTTTAAGATTATCTACAGAGACCATAGACTAACATACTTTTCTTAATCTTCGTTTTTATATTTTTTTTTCACTGCGTCATTTTTTGCGTCACAGTTTTTGAGATATTATATCAACATCAAACCACTAGTTTCGTCGTTTTTACACGCGCAAAAAATTCACAAAATTGCATCACTTTTACGAATCAAAATATACTTCAAACCATTATATAAGCATCAAAACAGGAGCGGCAATCCGTCGTCGGCCAAAACCTCTCCTAGTGTACCTATGTAGATTGTTACATATAGGCAAACAAACATTGTTTTTGTGATAAAGTAAATATTCTATGTTGCTTTTCGCTACTCTGTAGTGCTTTACTAACCATTTTTTATAGAATAAGGGTGACAATCGAACAGACAGTCCACCTGATGATTAGTGGATACTGTGGCCCATAGACAACTACATTCATCCTTAATTTAGAATCAAAATACAAATGCGTTGTAACCTCTGAGGACTAGGATCGAATGCCTCGTTTCCAGTAAAAAGGGTCTCCGGATCTCTACACTCACAATAGGAAACACCGCAGTATTAAGCTGCTATTTTACACTGGTATTCTGTGAGAGCGTGATTCTTCCCCGGTCGAGCACTCATTCGTGCTACAACTATATTATAGCTACAGCGTGGTTCTACCATTAAGTAGATAGACTAAGATGAAGATCAGTATCTACTCAGCGTTGTGAATTAGGAGATATCTATATTCAGCAGCGCACTGCAACAATTTGATAATGATGAAGTTCTGATATGGTTTTGAGTGTAGGTAAATAAAAAATATTTTGTTTTTTAGGTTCATTTATTTTAATGTACTCATAAATAAAGAATTCTTTACAAAACTTCATCTAAGAAGGGGGCAGGCCGGGTAATACCCTCATGGCGAGCATGGCGTAGGTACCAAATGATACTCATAACATGTGAGTAGCATCCCACTATTCTTAAGGGTAATACTCTCATGGCGAGCATGGCGTAGGTACTAAATAATACTCATAACATGTGAGTAGCATCCCACTATTTTTAAGGGTAATACCCTAATGGCGAGCATGGCGTAGGTACCAAATAATACTTATAACATGTGAGTAGCATCCGACTATTCTTAAGGGTAATACCCTCATGGTGAGCATGGCGTGGGTACCAAATAATATTCATAACACGTGAGTAGCATCCCACTATTCTTAAACCTACAATGCAGTTACAGTAATAACTTCTGATTGCGTCCCACCCAATCATGTTTGTTTTTGTTTTAAATCATCTGTTCTCTCTCGGGATACCTCTAGTGTATATATTGTAAGAAAGCGACAATTCTTATATTGGACAACACAATATGCTGGGGTCTTTCTTGTGGTCCTTCTGGTACATGTAAATTCAAATCTCGATCATTGTTCCAGCAAACTTCACAAACTTCATTCATGGATGACATCTGTAAGTAATTTATTTCATGAGATAGCCATAAATAGCAACCCAAGAGCAACCCAAACTGGAGAATGCTTCTTGTCTTGGGATACAATAATTGGTTGCCTTCACCTTACAGAAAACCTTTGCCAAATAGCTATATCGTATAATATCTGTTGGTTGAATAAGTTGTAGAGGAAAAGTCCTCTTTTTTGTTAGTAGAAACCACCTCATGAGTGCCCCAGAATTAGCAACATTTAAGAGTAATGCATGGCAAGCGTTAACCGTATACTTTTGGGGGGAAACTGCACTGACATCCAAAATTATTGATATATATTATCGCTCAAAAAATTTATAAGAAAACTAGTAAACATTGACTCTAGGCAAAGCTGTAGACCATATTTCATACAACACAAGATTATTAACAGTTACATCTTTATACCTGTTGGAATCATCTAAATTAGTAAGAAAATATGTAGATATACTTCAAAAAGCTGGTAATAATAATATAAATGGACAAAATATACAACTTAGGTAGAGAAATAAATTAATATTGCCTAAAACCACTTTATATATGTTCTGGACCATATTCCATGGCAGTTAGACTACATAATAAATACATTACCCAAAGATATAACAGAGATAGGAGAAAAGATATAATAAAAGATATAATAAAGAAAAAAAAATTAAAATTAGTATTAGAATTGGACATTAGAGCTAGCCTAGCTTTATTTCATGTTGTTATACCATTGCTGAGTGCTGTAAAGTATTACACAAAATCACATGTAAATGCAATAAATAAATAACTAAAGCTAGTTACTATAAATATAGTATCTCATATATACCTGCTGGTACTCCAACAAACGGGCAGTGTTGTCGAGATTTTACTCTTCATCTGATGTTGTAGTGGACACAATTTGACCACATACAGCACACGTTAAAAGAGAACGATCACCATCCACATGATCAGGTGAAGGGGGTTGTATATGTTCTACTAGTGGAGCAGTCTTAGTTCTTCTAGCTTTTACCATACCAAAAGTATTTGAATCAATAGTTCACTCTGTAATTTATCAGCAAACTCAAAAATACATAAACGAAAATCAGCAAGGTTTTATGTCAAGGAGGTCGACCAACACTAATCTTATTCTTTTCACTTCAGAATAAAAAGAAAAAGTAGATCAAGGCTTACAAGTTGACGCCATCTATACAGATTTTTTGAAAGCTTTTGACAAAGTAAATCATGGCATCCTGATTAATAAATTATATTTATTTGGAACAATAGATAACCTAATGGAGTGGTGTAAATCTTACCTTTCAAATCGCTTTTCTAGGGTGATAATTGATAGCAAAAAATCTGGGCTATTTGAAGCATTTTCGGGAGTTCCCAATGGCTCAATTTTGGAACCGTTATTTTTTAACATTTTTGTCACATGTATATATTTTTGCTGACGATCTTAAAATTACGAAAACTGTTTCAACGGCTTCAGATGCGCAACACCTCCAGGAAGACATTAATAATCTTCACGAATGGTGTAACAACAATAAAATGTTCCTAAATGCTACAAAATGCTATCATATTAAGTACAACAGAAAATGTAATAAATTTGAATCGATATACACAATAGCAGGCACAACGTTGGAAGAAGTGACTACTATTCGAGATCTTGGCGTCATAATGGACGGTCATCTGAAGTTTGCAGATCATATTGATAAGATAGTGGCGGAAGCAAATAGGTCGCTTGGCTTCATATAAACAAACACGAAGGATTTTAAAAAACCAGCCACTGTCATTAAGCTTTACAACAGTTTTGTAAGAAGCAAGCTTGAGTATTTCAGTACAGTATGGTGTCCTACTTATAAAACTCACATAGAGAGAATCAAAAAAGTTCAGAAAAAAGTAATT
>DWHP01004977.1:0-12214 GCA_018247895.1 Parnassius honrathi
GGATGATTCGCGAGGCTATTGAAATCAAAAAACATCCTAATTTCAATAGAGAAGATGGCTAGGTGCTACCATCTGCTGGGGATCCTATAATTAATAAAAATAAATCCCAAACCAAACATACAACTGCAAGACTTCAAGATATAAAAAGTTAAACTAGTTTTATTTAAATTTATAGTGATCGCGTAAAAATAATAAATCGTTTCATAGGTAAAGACCTAACAAAATATAAAAAATGTGTTAATGTTACGGCTAGGTGGCTTCGTTATTACGATAGGTACATCAACTTTTGTATGAGCTTGTATTTGGTATACTATTTATTTCTACATTTAGCTTAATCCTTTATTTGTTTTCATTATATAATTTTTTTATAAAACATTTTTGTACTTCTGTTCATTATAAAAGAGGAAGGATGTAGTATGCTGTGTGCGGTTTAATATTGCGTATTGATAATGTGCCTTAATAAAAATAATAAAATAAGTGTTGAACCGGCAATCGTCTATAGACTTGTTCTGAGAAAAATCAGAAAGATACTCGAACATTAAGAATCACAAGTTACAATCTTTGTGGAGGGCCCTTACTTGTAGGACGCATAATTAAATCAAAACTACGACGAAATGCCTATTGTTATTTATTATATATCATTTACCTTTGTCTTATGATGAACGCATACAAACATCTAGGCCCGGAAAAATTATCCCGTGCGGGATTCGATAAGTGGCAAGCCACTGCGCCACGGAACCGTCAAATTTTAATGGAAGTGCCCGTCAATAATAAATAAATAGATTTTGGAAATTCTTTAACGCGGCTTACAGTAAAGAGAACTGGCAGAAATCGTCACGTATGGAAAATCTTTATGCCCCCTCGAGGCGACCTTTCCCTCTCTTTCTCTTTCTATGTCTGCCTCTTTATATTAAATACGGTTGTGTATGCGTGTTTTCGTACAAGTATCGTGGTTGATATAATAATTTTATTTTATTAATTTTATTTAAATACTTTAAAAATATATTTTTTATCTAAAATAATCTTCATATTGAATTACGTTTAGAAATGAAGAAATAACGCAATTATTTTAGAAGAAAAAAAACTGCGTTAAAAATAATTGTAGTTGCGTAGCAACGAGCACGCGACGCAATAATTCATTACGTGTGTGTACGGCACCTACTGCACTGAAATTAATAGACCTTGGCCATTAAAATTAAGTTATTAAAAAAATCGTTTATCGCGCTGTCGCCTCAAATTATTTAAAATTGCATTGCAATTTGTCGAAATTATTATAATTATGCAATCATCACCGGAAGACTGTTGTGGGTATATTTCTTGTTCCCTCTGGTTAATAAAAGCGAGCCCGACTAGTTCAGCCTATCAGTTAGAATTCAAGATGAAGTTGTTAGGTTTGTTTTTTGCCTTTATAGCTATCGTTTTCGTTGCGGTGGTAAGTTTTTCTTTAAAAAAAATATTATAAGTATTTTCTAATGTTATAGTAAAGGTGTTTTTCATACATAATGTCCTACCAACTAAAATCACATAGTGTTCCACCTTCGCTACATATTGGCGGGCTACGGCGCACCTGTCGTCCCATGGCAGCCCTACCTAGGGAAGGATTTCTCCTCCCACTTTTCCTTCTCAGGTAAGGCGCACCAGAAACACAAGGTGCACCTTCCTCTTCGGCCTCTTACTCTACCTGCGTAGCGCCCCACCCCCCACTCTCCCGAGTCTGATACGCGAAGGCCGTGAGACCAGGAAAAACGAGCACTCGGAAGCACTAGCTTTCACGATCCCAGCTGCGGATCTGGTCTCTGAATCCGCCGACAACCAAGTCTTGGCCGCGCGTTTTGGCGCCTCTCTGTACCGAAACTCCTAACTGTGCGCTCGTTTGTCAAATTTATTCTTTAGAAAAAAATAAAACAAACACCACACCTTTTGAATTTTATCCACCCACGGTTTGGCGCTACGAAAGTCGATATATATTGTTATAAACAATCTGAATACATTTTATTCTACAGAGTGGAATGAGCGCATTTCCTAAGAGCGTTGGTCATGAGGGTGATGGGCCTGGCGGTAATCCACCACCGCCAGAACACCCAACAAGTGAGTCGCTTTGAGTATTTTACTTAATTTTTTTACTACTTATCATCTTTTTAGCCACCGAAGGCCTGCAAGCCAAATCTTGCGGTCTCTTATTCCTACACTTAGGTGTGCTATGGGACGAAATATGGTAAAGAATTTTCTAACGACTTTCTTACATAGGGAAATGCCTACCTATATCGCCTCGTGGGGGCAAGGACAGGTTAAGTCGGACTCGCATCGACTAAAACTCCATGGAGATTCACCTTCCCCGGCCGCGTATTAGCAGGGCCACGGTAACCCTTTCGCACACATTCGCGGCCTTGATAGCACCGGTCGCCCCATGGCGGCTTTTTCTCGGGAAAGGACATCTGCATGTCCTTCTCAGGACGGACGCACCAAACCTTCCTCTGTGGCCTCTAAATTCACATAGGCAGCGGACTCTCATTTTTTAACACACGCAAACACACACACTTACGTAACCCACACGTTCAAATACTCATAACACACACCCAACCAATTCTTACAAACATACTACTCCCTCATGCACTGACGCTTTCTTCTTATAATTATAGTATACATCAAACACCTTGTGGTAATCTTGCATATATTTCCATTTGATTTGTAATATACATTGTACTTGCTTGTTTGAATTTTTACTTTTGCTTGCAAAGATTTTGAATATTGCTTACAAAAAAATGTTGTGTAAGAACTTACCTATTAGGTAATATTACTTGAATTACCAGAGTGGAAGGCGCAGGCACCCGTGGCACAGTTTGTACTAGTACGGCTACTAACGTTAACCTCTCAATGTAGTGAACGGAACTTTTTACGTAAATAATGTTAGTTATGATGTAAAATTAGTGGAGTGAATAGATATTATTTATTACTATTATTATTACTTCCCCGAGCCTGGTACCTGGAGACTGGTTTCCTTTTCGCCATCCTAATATGGAAAATTACCTAACTTACTCCTTGTTTATTTTTCAGCCAGCAGTAGCTAGATGACCTAGCGCACGGTGACAACTGCTTCACGGCGTAAGGATTCCGACAATAAATATAATATTCATATATAAAACTTTTACGTTATTATTCTATTTTTAAGTGGATCCTGTACACCTGTACCTGTTGCTTTTACTTTATTTTTAAGTATATGGTAGTCTCACGCATATGGATGTCGCATGAGTGGGTCGGCTTGACAAGAGAAAAACCACGGTCATACAGAATACCAGCGGGAAATATCAGCATAATTTGCAAACTACAACTCCAGAGGGATTGAAGGCGCGTTGCTGGTCCTTAAAAAAGAAGGCTCTTTTCTCGGAGGTCCCCAAGTCACATCAGCCTGGTAAAAATCACTGATGGTATTTCACAAAAAAGTTATTGCGAGGAAAACCTAGGGTAAATCGCACATTGACTGACCACCTGAACAATTTGTCGGTCTGTATGGTATCGCAAAATTTGTCGCGATGTGCGATGGCAAATATACCGGAATTTTATTATGAAAGTGATGCGAACCGGAGAACTCTTTTACTTGGGACGAGGCATTCTATTTTAGTATAGAACAAAGTTTTTTCAATATACATTACTAGCAATTTTTTTATTGAACTCTTACTATTGGTTCGGATAAAAACCTCCATTTTGGGAAGAACCAGCAGGAAACCCAGCGGGACTATTTTTGACAGCTGTTATTTACTGTTGTCATTCCTGAGGATTAGGTACCTCAGGAGTGACATCGCATCCCCATTGTGAATCCTTATCGAGGAGAATAGGTCTATCGACCGCAGCATTCACTTATCATCAGGTAAACTGTGTGCTCGTTTGTCAGTCTTGCTTTGATAAAAATTCCTAACCGAGCAGACATTTCTGCATAAACTAAAAAAAAATTAAAAAAACCTAAACGCAAACCTCAAGTTCATCTCTGTTACAATATCAAAGTAACAAAAGTAATTATGAAGGAGGCGTCTATTCAGCAGTGGAATTTTGATGGGCTGTAATGGACGGGTGTAATAAAGGAGCTTCCAATCCGTTACAGCACATTAAAAGTCACCGTTAAACGCAGGCCACCCCCATAGATTGCCTCATGTGTGGAAATATTTTCCACAGCTACCACAATTGGCTAGCGGGTTGGCGAACGCAGTTTTCTATTTTTAACAGTTATTAGAAAGGCACTGCTGCCCATCTCGACTTTCGACACCCACAGAATAATGTGGGGTAGTGGATATTCTTACACCGCCACTATACTGCTAATATGGGGTAATGGACATACACGTTCTTAGAGCTACTACTCCATGTGTTTTCGACGAAGCTTATGATCACTTGCTACAAACTTCAAACTAAAAATCTGGTATGTAAGTATACGTAATGAAATAAGTGTGTTCAGTTTTCATTCATTTAATTATTAATGTGGCCGCTGAGTCATACAAAAAAACAACAAAATACAAAAAATATTGATAAACAAAATCCAATAGTACAAAAACACAAAAAATACAAATATAAAAAATCCTTTATTTTACTTAATGATTTGCAATTTACATGGTGACGTTCCACAAATATTTAAAATGAGTTTTTATGATAACAAAAAGATTGTATGCTTGAATATCAAGGTGGGTTCACAACACAACAAACAAAAAAACAACAACATATTCATGACTGGTTTTTACTTTAACAATTAAAAATGATTTTATTACATTTTGAAAATGTCTGTTTTCGTCGATAGCACTTTAATTAAATGTCATGGTTCCATCACTCTCAGGTTACTGCTTCCACTATCTCCCAAAATTTTGCTCGGACTTATGTCCAGTTTCTATATTTAAATTATTTCACTTACAAATATGTGTGTATTAACATTAAGGGAAGTGTATGAAAAGAGCATAAAATTTAAATACTGACCGGCTGGGTTCCAACCCTTTGTTGTAGAGACAACACGCGTTCGAACCAAATGGCTTGCTTCGTCGTTCGTTGAACGACGTTCATCATACGTACAACAAAGGCATTGTGAATATCTTCAAGGCAAGAGTGAATGGGTTTTTATCACGAGTAATCAATGCCCTATACCATTTTCGACTGTGTCACCACTTAATATCGGGCTGAGAATAGTAAAAAATAATGATACAGCAATTGACTATGGCTATGACCATAATAAGTCAATAAATCGTTTTATATATGCTATAATAGTCGTAACTTGTCCAACATTTGCCATATAGTGAGTTTGTAAAAAAATTTTTTACATATACTTTGTTTGTGTGTGATGAAACGAATCGTAGCATAGAACGTATGTTTCATGAATATAGAAAAATGGCATAAGTATTTTAATTTTTTTGTGGAAGAGGGGGAAAACGAGCATGCGACTCACCTGATGGTAAGTAACCACCGCCGCCCATGAACAACCGCAACACCAGGGGAATCGCAGGTGCATTGCCGGCCTTTTAGAAAGGAGTAACCTCCTTTTTTAAATGTCCCTAAGTCGTATCGGTCCAGAAAAAATGCCGATGGTAAACAATTCCACAGAGAAGTTGTACGAGGAAGAAAAGTCCTAGTAAAACGCACAGTGGTGGACCGCCAAGCATCCAGATGATGAGGATGGTATCGCGAAATTTAACGAGATGTGCGTTCGTGAAATTTAGCGGCTGGAACTAATCCGCACAATTCCTCAGAACACTCCCCATGGTACATACGATAGTAAACGCATCAACCGATCAGAAAGAACTCGGTCATCGATGATTCGAATCGCTCTGTGCTGGATGCGGTCAAGCGGAAGGAGCTGGCACTGGGGTACCTTGACCCAGAGATGAGAACAGTCTTCCACGTGAGGCCAAACTTGTGCTTTGTAAAGTTGCAAGCGATGTGCCGGCATGAAATACTGTCTCGCTCTGCTGAGCACGCCAAGCTTTTAAGATGCCAATTTGACCTTCCCCTCCAAATAACCACGAAACTGCACACAATTAGGATTCTAATGCTAGCTGGGGCAGCAAGGGGCATGCTTTAAACTGAGGTGATACGACAAAGGGGTTCTTTTTAGCAATTAACGCGCAAAATTGTGTCTTCAGACACAAGTTTACCGATAAATATTGGCACGGCCGGTGTATAAGGCATCACCAGTGCTGTCGTCTGCATAGCAATGAATGTTACCACTTTGCAGCATATATTTATATAAAAAATACATATAAATATGCAGAAGAAACAACGCTAGTGATAGCACGCAGCTTTCTGGAACACCAGCGTTAATAGGCTTGTAATGAGAGCATGCACCATCTACTACGACCTTAATGCTCTGATTAGCAAGAAAACTAGTGATCCGATCGCGCAATTTCTCGGAAAGCCTATATAAAGGGAGCTTCGAAAGAAGCGCTTTGTGCCAGACCCGATCGAAGGCCTTTGCTATGTCCAAACTAACGGCTGATGCCTTCCCCTTGGGCTGTACTGCCTCCGCCCATCTATGAGCAAGGTAGACCAGAAGACCATTAGCTAATCGACCACGACGGAAACCGTATTGGCGGTCACTGATTAGCTGGTGATCCTTAAGGTACCTCATGAGCTGGCAGTTTACAATAGACTCCATCATTTTGGAGCAAAAGGAGGGGATGGCGATAGACCTGTAGTTGGACGGGTCCGAGTGGTCGCCTTTATAAGGATCGGGTGGACCAAAGCTGTCTTCCAAGAATTCGGGACTACGCCCTAGGAGTAGTAGTACCGGAAAAGACGCGTTTATACCGGTGCCAACTCCGGGACATGCATCTTCAGTGCAATGGAAGGGACTTCATCAGGCCCACCCGACTTGCTGACGTCCAGGGAGAAGAGTGCTTTGCGAACCGAGCACTGTGTAAACCACACATCCGTCATGGAGCACTCACATTATACGTTGGCGGTGTGTTTCCAACGTTGTCATGAGTTGGATGCAAAGAGAGAGCCTAACAGATCGGCTTTCTCATTTGCGCCATGGGCCAGTGATTTGTCTTCTCTGTGCTGACATGGAATAGATGACTGACAGAACTTTTAAGGACCTGGAGGGGGAATTATACTTTTTTTAAGAGTGCTGGTGTTTACCGAGACGTTGATGTGTAAGCCCAGGCGCGGTAGCAGTCCTTCTTATATCGTGATGCTATTTTTCAGGAGCGACTAAAACTTGGCGTGGGTCTGCCTCTGATGGGCACCACAGAGGACGTAATAAAAAGTTCTATACCCTGAAGTACCACATCTGCGACAGAATTAGCTACAACGCTAGGATCGCCCGGCAGGAAACAAGCCCGCCCTCAAGGGTAGGAAGCAAAAAAGACCGCATCTCATCCCAATTGGCCGACCTATAGTGCCTAACACGGCGGCAGCCGACAGAATACAACTGCGACGTTAATATGACTGGCACCACACTCCGCAAAACGCAATGGTCCGACGAGCCCAAAGGAGCGTCAATGGGAACCTTATATCCGTCCGAATGAGAGATCAGCAGAAGGTCCAACAGGGAAGGTGTATGATCTTCCACATCTGGGATTCGTGTTGACGTAGTAACTAGTCCAGGCCAGACCGTATTCCAAAGCTAAGTCATAAACAGTTCTCACCGCATGATCGGTTAAACGTGAACCGAGCCATTCGGCGTGGTGGGCGTTAAAATCTTCAAGGATCACGATCTCTGCGGATGGGATCTGTTGTAACATGGAACCTGTAGCCATTTGGACGTGGTCAATGAGTCGGTCTGTTTCGCTATTACTGCTATGAGACCTATAGAGGCACCTGTAGACGCGGGGATGGTCATCGCTGTCTACGTGCAGCAATAGAATGGACAGGTCCATACCTTCAAGACTGCCGAGGCGTCGAAAACAGATATCCTCTTTGATGTATACGTAAAGCGTAAAATGTTCTAATTTGTACCCTGGATAGGAGAGATATGAAGTATTAGATGGAGAGGACACCTGAGTCTCGGTTAAAAAGAGCAAGACCAGCTTGGCCGTCTCTAGATGGTAGTGGACGGCGTAAAGGTGGGAATGAAGTCCCCTTATGTTAAAAAAATTCACGGATAGCGTGGCAGGGGTCGCCTTGGTGTTGTTACTCCGCTTGCCCCGAGCAGTTTTAGTCGCGAGCGGGATTGCATCCCCTCCCTCCCAGAATACGAGAGGCAGCCTGAGCACCCACGCTCAGGTAAAGTAGGTTAACTTTGTCGCGGATGCTCAGCGAGGGATTCTCTTTCAACAGGGCTGCTGGTAGTCTCCTGGGGTAGTTTATCTCTTAATTTCGCTACCATATTAAGGGGGTGGGGAATAGGGCTTCTAGCTGCCTGCACTCACTAAGCGGAACCCAGAGGTAAATCTCTACTTCACGTTGGTATTCGGTGAGGTTTTGGTACAACCCCGGTTTGAACCGGCCCATCCGTGCGACAGCAATAAAATATTTATAAATGCCTCATGGCCGTCAATCCTTCTACGAGTATAAGGATATGTACGCTTTACAAAAATAATTAAACTACATTTTTTGTAACGCGCGCTCGAGAAGACTTACCTAGAAGGTTTATGAATTATTCATTTCGTTGTTCACGTTTTGATGAAATGTTGGATACGCTTACAAACTATCAATGGTTTGTTTTACACATTCAGTTCGTATATATTTTACTCCTCTATAATAATATATTAATAAGGATATTAACGATCGTTACTATTACAGCGTTATATTTATTATCCCTCTATAAAGCAATCCGTGGGGGAGCCTTTGTTCAGAAGTGGACCTTTGATAAGCTGTAACGGAAGCAAGTATATGTTGCTATCAGAATCACAAATAAAAAAAAAACAAAAGTTTTTTTGATGTCATATATTGCAGGTCATTATTTGCGCTTTAGAAATTTTTTTACTTTTTTTTTTTCTTTTTTGTACATTCGAGTCTTTTATCTAACTTAAATAAATTTCTCTTATTATCTTTGCATAATTTCTTAAAGTTTTTGCCTTTTCTCACTTACATTTCCTTAAAATTTTCCAAGTTGTTTATTCAAGTTTAACATTTAAAAAAGTAGAAAAACTAGCTGACTCGACTGACCTTGTTCCGCCTTTTCCGTTAGCGGCGCTGTAAGTTTCATTCCGAATTTACTCCAGGCTGTGAAAAACAGCGTAAAAGTTTAAATTATCATCTGGTCCCCTTCGCCGTAGTATCGAGTTTTTCGCGCCATAATCACTTGTTGAAAATACAAAATTACAAATTACTCATTAATATAGCAATAATGATCAAGCTGTCCATTTTTTTATTAAAGTCATTTAAATTCTATGCCGATCATTAGACTCACAGTGTTATTGTGTCTTCCCAAATATTTAATGAAATGAAATGAATGGATAACCGTTTATTTGTTCTGTTGCGGGTTTTTTAGCTAAATCGCTAGCACTTGCCACGTTAGCCTTCTGATCCGCGGGGCTTTTTTAAATTAGCATCATTTGTAAAATAGCAATGGATTTTTATAAATCTTTAGATATCAGCAAACTGCGGCTTCCTCAGGCTCAGGAGTTAAGCGATCACAACAAATGTCACAGTACGCGAGCAACCCGGGTTCGATCTTCGCCGGCACCAATGTAATTGTTAATTGCAGTTTTAAGAGCTGACTTACCACGTGCTTGGTGGTGAAGGGAAACATCATGAGAAAACCTGCATGTCTGAGAAATAAGAAAAAAGCATGTATTTTAAAGACATAGATGTCGGCCAACACGCATAGCGACAGCGTCGCGGAAATTTTTTGCCCCTAAAGCCCTCTCAGAAATATGAGGAGGCGTGTGCCCAGCAGTGGGACGTATATAGGCCGTAAATTAACTTAACTTTTTAAATATCAGTAATATGTTTGATAAAGTATTTCAGAACATTTTGGGCGGCAATCACACAAGGTAGTTTTCTTTCCCTTAAATATATGAATCACATAATTTATACATTAATCGATAAAGAGACCTGAAGCATTAAATCATAATATGATAATACCTCAATGAGTTACTCAGAACATGCTAGCGACGTGACCAGGAAATGTAATTAGAACATTTTTTCTCCATTTATCTAAATATATTGCAAAACGGACAAAGATACTTTTAAGTGGCTGGTGTTACATTATATATCTAGGGTCTAAATGTATGTCTGTAAAAAACTGCGTAATTAACCCCTCGACCCCCGTAAATATTCAGTGCAGTCGCTAGCGTCAAATCACGAGCGGTGCACGCGACCGCACTCCCCCGCAGCCATTAAAACCGTTAAAACGTATATTTAGAGACTACTTTTTTATAAAGAAGCTTGGCATTATAAAATCTATATAAAATTTTCCATATGTATAAAAGTCGGGTTTTACTTCATTACAAAAAGACTATTGTATTTTGATAACAAAAACAAAACATACCAAGTGAATGTCGGCAGCGTGAAAATCAAAATTATTTCAATATATATCACTCGAAATTATTTACGTAAAAAGATAAATTATATTCACACAAAAACTTTAAATTACAATTTTATAGTAAAACACTATACTAAAGCACTAGAAAATCCAAAAATCAACACAATAAGATTGACGCTAAAATGGCATACGAAATGAACGTAGATTATAAATAATTATCCATAGAAATACTTGAAATTTTGTTGCATTAGAGGACAGAAAATTTTATATTTATTCTATAACGCCAAATTTTTTCATAGAAAAGTAGTCTCTAAATATAAGAGTTAATGGTTCAAAGTGCTGTGGGTGAGCGCGGTCGAATTCGACCGCTTGGATTTTGACGGAATAGCGCCACGGTCAAATTCGACCGCTTAGGCACTGAGGGGTATTTCTTTGGCTATTATTATGGAGGCTTAGTGGCTGCAAGTTTGCCATAAATTCTACAGAACGCGAGCAACTCAGGCGCAAACCCCCCTGGCATCTATAAACTTGTTATTTGTTATTTTAAAACACCCATTTGAGATATTTTCGGCGATGAAGTAATATATTATGAGGAAACTTGTATATTTATATGTATTTTTACGTGGTAAAGCAAAGCGCACGATCTCACAGAATACCAGCGTAAAATCGCAACTTAATGCTGTTGTGTTTCGAATGGTGAGGGTAGAGTAACGGAGACCTTTTTTACTGGTACGAGGCATTCCAGTTTTATCGTCGGTGGTGACAACGCATCTGCAATTCGGTTCTTAATCAAGGACAGATGTAGATGGCTATGGGCCACGGCATCCACTTACCATCAGGTAGACCGTGTGCTCGTTCTTTACCCTTATTCTACAAAAAAAGTCTGAAAAATAAAACATTTCGGGGAATTGCGAAGTCTGCTAACAGGCACGGGATCATAACTGCAAATTAATTGCTTCGTAACCCTCTCGGGATAGAGAGGAAGCTAGGGCGAAGCTGTGGTACGTAAACATTGTGTAACTTTTATTTATCAGTAGGGTTTGTTGAATTAAGTCCAACTGATAGATAGGTCGTTATGGTCATTATGTATTGTACGGTAGATTTTCATTGCCATTATGATTTGCTAAGGACTAAAGTCACCCAGATTTCAGAAGGTAAGCGTTAGAATTATTACGGTTACTATCATAGGAAAATTAGCTTACTAAACTTTTAAGTAAAGAAGGTCTACCTCAGCGGTTAACTTACATTCTCATATCAATGATATATGGAATCATTATAAATTAAAAAAGTTTTCTACGGTCTTTGTTTATTATTCAAAAGTGTAAAAGCAATAACATGAATTCTTTATATTTTTCCCTGATTGCCTATGAGCAGATTATATGATTATTATGAGTATCTCTGCGTTTGCAGCAAGCGTGTCAAATAAGACAAATACACGCATATGAGGGGCCATGTTCCTTCCCATTAGTAACGCCATAGTAATTGTTTTACTATATTGTCGAAAATATATCAGGTGTTATATTGGTCACCCCGCTGTACGTCACGCACAATTCATATCAGATGAATTAATCACTATCACTACAGGATACCGACACTGAATATAAAATTCATTAGAATATAATATCAAACTTTGAATAACGTTTTAGGTTACGTAATTAGTAAATAAAATAAAAAACATGTGTGCAGTTCACACGTTTTCTAGATATGAAAGTTTATACCAGTAAGACATTTAACGCTAACTGCTTAGAAAGGTAGTTTTGTGATTAAACATTTACTAATACGAGTGTAATTTGTCAAACACAGAGTATAATAAAA
>DWHP01004978.1:0-12213 GCA_018247895.1 Parnassius honrathi
TATATATATATACAGCTAATCGGGTTTGTAGTAGTGATTAACTGATAATACGACGTAATTGCTTGTACGTGTGCTCCCAGCGACGCCTATCCTCGTACAAAATAAGGTTGAAAGCCATTCTATTGTGTATTATAGTATTCTATGATACATATTCATAATAAAATACTAATGAAATCATATTTTTAAATCATCATCATCATTAGAGCCCTTCACAAGTCCACAGTTGAACATAAGCCTCCGCCAAGGAATGCCACAAAGCACGGTCCTGAGCCACTTGCATCCACATTTGTTAAATGGCTAAAGTAGGTTTTGCGCATCTAATTATGTACTACATTACATATTATTTCTTTCACATTGTTAAAACTAAAACTCTCAATAAAAAGTAAAAACCGACTTCAAATGAAACGAAAACCAAAATAATAAGGTATAACCACGTTATATCTTCTAAATTCGGTTCTGTAATGTAACCAAGAATCTGTATCCCGACGTCACATATGGAAATTATTTTATCGGTTTTCACATTTTACTTTTATTACAAGTTTATTTTTTTTATCCTTTTGAGTGAACTAAGTAATAATCATAAGTTCAAGATAAGAACTAGCGTGTTGGCAAAATAGTTACTTTAACAACTCAATTCCTTTTTTTATATAGATTAAGGGTGTCAAGTGCGCACATAGTCCACCAGATGCCAAGTAGATGCTTTGACACCTACATCTATCCTCGATTAAGAATCAAAATGCAGATGCGTTTTCACTCCTAAGGACTAAGATGGCTTGCTTCGTTCCCAGTAGAAAGGGTCTCCGGTTCTCTACACACACTCACCATACGAAACACAGCACTGTGTGAGCTGTGCGTTTGAGAGCGTGCTCCTACCCCATTCGAGCTAACCATCAGTGCTGAAGCCGTAATTTAGCAGTAGCATGGCTTTACCACGTGGAAATCTAACGCAAAATTAGACTCTTCGGATTTATATTAGCCCTGAAGCCTGTTAAAAATAGTATAAATGGTATAAAAACAATTATTTAAAGCGATACATATCCGAGAAATCGATACATAAAAATATACTCGTCCTTTTCCGAATTCGGTTATAAACATAAATACTTTTTCATTTCTCACGCCAAGCGAAGACCTCCGTTTCATTGTTCTATCTATTTTCAACCCTTACAAATTGCCCTTGGGCGTAACACTGACCTTAAAATGAAATGATATAAAAGTATTTTTGTCAAAGTAACAAAGATGTAGATGTATACATACGAGTACGTTCGAGTACGTCTCTCGCATTCATGCGAGCCTAACAGAGCGAAGGTACAACGACCGAATATATCCATTTTTAGAATGCAAACTAATTAATAAACATTAAAGCTTAATATAGATCAAAAGTGCACTAAGTTGTGTTTTAAACTTTATTTCGAAGAAGATCTTAGATTGTTTAGGACGGAATTTTTTCTTCTTTGAATTTCTTATAACCTATCACATTTTCACCGCCGAACATTGGTCTCCACTATAAATATACCATAGTTGCCACGTTCGGCAGTAGCATTGGCATTTTTTTACTATAAAATACGTGTCAGTCATCTCTATTTAAAATATATTTTTAAACCGAGCTAAGGTCATTCTGCCAGATACTATTTGATTTAAATGTGATAAATATGAATCCAATTTGTACATTGAAAACTAATTAGTAGGCAGATTCAACGGCAATTAATAGTAAAAGTAGACAATAGTCCCATTTCTGAGATGATGATGGAGCAATTCGCCTGTCGCGCCTGCAGTGCGTGCTGTCGGACTTTAAATATCCGTGAAATATTTTATTACTCAGACACGCTCATTTCCTTGTTCCTTCACCACAAAGTACGAGATAAATGAGCACTTAAAGTTTTAATTTACAATTTTTTGTGCCAGATGAGATCAAGCTCAAATTGCTCGCAACCAGTAAAACTTACGGCGTGCGCTTAAAATTAAAACCCTGTCTAACTTCTTAAATATTTATTACGATTTTTACTCGAGCTGTGCGAAGTCGCCCCGGTCGGTTCTTGTATTTTTCTGTTAAGAAATTCTTTCTAAGTAGCAACCCGAAATAAGGAAATTAATGTGTGCCCTGCGCTGTGCTTCCGAAAGCAAGTAAAGTCGCATCATCGGACTATGAAATCGTGGGAATAGGCAGTGTGCGTAACCAAAATTTGGTTTGGAGAATATTATTTTTAAATATTAATTGTTTAAAGAGGCAACTATTTCAATAATATTCATATTAAAATAAAAATGAAATTCCTACAGTTTTAAGATGCATAATACATACATTGAAATATTTTCCTTTTTAATAACTTAAGCATGAATAATGTAAAATCACATATTTACAAAATTTAGTTCAGTAACTGATATCCGCGTGTTTTATTTATTACACAGAAAAGATAAAAATAACAATAAAACAAACAAATATAAAGGGAAAAACAAAACTACTACCAATTAATAGAAAATAAAATTACATGTTATAATCAAAAACTACAAATGTTTGATACGCAGTCGGAACTGGCGCATTGAATGTTCTTATCTGGGCAAGCTGAAGGTATAAGGAGATTGATTTAAATGAAACTAGTTTTTACGGATTTTATCGGGTATATTAACTTACTTTTTACATTCTCGAAGTTTCGAGCACTTAACAGCACCCATGGTCCCCCCCCCCCCCCGAGAATCCAGGTGCTCGACGTCCCAGTACACAGTATGAACTTGTTGTATGCTTGGGTTGGATTTAACATTATTAATTATAGAATATCAAGCAGACAGTTGTACACAGCCACCTTCTCTATTAAAATTAGATTGTTTTTTTTGATTTCAATAGCTTCGCGAATCATCCATGGGAGGATGATTCCTCCCATGCGTGATTCCTGTTCTTTAGCGAGAATTCGTGGTCTATCAAATCTGATGTAGTGACGGGGGCGATCCTATACGTGTTCACAGACTGCAGACTTCCCGGAGTGTCGGTTCTTCAATCAGGTGTGTGTTCTATAACTTAATATACGCGATAAAATCCGTAAAAACTAATTTTATTTAAATGTGTAGTGTTCGCTTGAATACATTTGTAATTTATATTTTATTTTTTATAAGGAGATGTTGTATACAGTTCTCAAAATGCAAAACTCTCCTCCACACGGTACACTCTGCTAACTAATAAATGTGGCTCTGACGGCTGATAACTGGCCGTATAGTTTAAACGTCGCAAACCTACGCTCCAGCTGTATAATTGCTCTAGCTTGGATGGACCGGTTCGAACGAGACAGAATCACGCTCCCACAGAGTACAGCAGCATAATGCAGTCCTCGGGAACGCCAACGCTTCTGCATATCGATTCTTAGTTGGTAATAAATGTTGACTTTTATGAGTCGATCCATCCACTTATCGTCAGGACTGTATGCTTACTTGTCACCCTTATTTGTATAAAAAAAGTATCTGATGCTTTGATGGATCATGTTGACTACCAACAGATTTTTACTGATGTTGCTATTGTATTTAGTTTAAATAATGGATTGGTTTTCATTTTAATACGTTTCGATTTCGTAGTTTGTTTCAATTTTATAATATATTTATTTTCTGCGCATATGAGCCATTGGTAGAAACAGTATTGCAAGTGCTCGGAAGTTGATATTAAATCTCAACTTATTTTAACCACTTGAGCGACCTAGGATGCAATTATTGTCTTCAACTATCCGCTAGATTAAGTTGTCGTCAAAATTCGCTAAAAACTTTGCAATGTCAGTATATTGTGAATGATTTAGTGTATAAAATGCACATCAGTCTAAGCTGAACTTTTAGCATTCTAACAGTCGGACGCTGTAGTATCCATAACCATGGACTTAATTAAACTTTGTGATAAATTAAAAATAATTAAAATGGGAACACGAATCTCACAGACTAACGGGATGGGATCAATAACCCGCTTACCCAGTGTTACTGTACTATTACGTATTCTGTGGTTATGTGAAGGAGCAAGTGTTTCAGATTGTATAAGCCAGGTGGCGCTTTCTTGTGCGTGCCTATATCTAGAAGTAAATAAAAAATGGCTATTAAACAAAAAAAAATGTTTTCATACATTTGTTATCTTACAATAAAGCACAAAAAAATCAAAATTAAAAGAATCTGATCTACAGATCTAAGTATACAGTTTCATAAAAATGTTTTATCGTGTATCAATTTCCGTAATCTATTAGAGAATAGCCAAGCCTAGTTGTGTCTCAAATTTATACAAAGTTAATACACTATGCTTTTCAAAATATATAACCCTACCATTGCGTATAGTAATTAGTGTTCAGAATATACCTATGAATAAGCATATATCATAAAAACGCATTTGCTTTATAGAATTTTAACTCTTTGACTAGTTTTAAAAAAAGTCAAGCATACAATACACATTCATCGTTCATCATGGCAGCGTTTTTATACGTAAATGTAACATAGAAAACCAACTACATACGGAGCAATAATTTATGATCCATACAAATAATTATTACGTAGCTGCGGACCACCGCGATGAAACCAAACACACAGTTACTGCGCCACCGAGCTGTCCAAAACGATCATAGTTGCTACGTCAAACAATTTACGTGAGTTATGTCATAATCCGTTTCAAACCCTTATTTAAACGGAGCCCTTCTCCACCCGATTGTCAAATTTTGACATACATACCTGTATCGATCTGAAACGGTCAGACGGGTTTCGGGCAAGGGTCACTACATTCGGTTTTCAGACCAAATCCGGTATCGTGCATTATAGAACATATTTTTTTTTTTTTTCTCTGAGGAAAATATTGCTCTTTTACAAAATTTCTCAGAAACGTAAACTTGGACTGGAGATATTAATATATGCAGGGTGGAAAAAACGAACGAGGCATAGAAGGAAAGTACATTAAATATTGAACATATAAAATTTCACTCAAGGGAAACATTCCTTTTTAATAACCACATTTTGTCCAGTTGGTAATCGAACTAAAATTTAAAAAAAATGAGCAGTCACCATTTTATAGAACTTATCGTTAGGCTATGTGATAAGGATAAAATCTTTCGTATAAACATAGTATCTTAAAATTCTAAAAGACCATGAAATCTAACTATTCGTTCATATTGACTCTAACGAACATCCTAACCTATACTAGACTATTAATTTTTTTAATTTGTAAGATTTTTTATCATTCTCCACCTCCCAGAGCACGTAAATAAAAGGGTAAATGTATTAAGTTTATATTATATTCAGCTAAAAAATCCTTTATAAAATACAGACAATTACAAATATTTTATCTAAGTATGTCCATTTTTAGACGCGACGAGAGACGAGAGAAGTTTAAAAATAGAACGTTTTAATGTCTAAGATTATAATTTTGTTTTTTTCCGCTATTTGGTATAGTATGTGCCAAATCGATTAAGAAAAACGGACAATGACCTCAGATATGAGCCGAGTGTCAAAAGGCGTAACTTACGAAATCTCAATTTAGATGTGATAACCATATTTAAATATTGATATTATTCACACGTCTAGGTCAGCACGTTTTGTTTTTTGTTTCTTAAATAATATTGTCTGTGGTTCCTGTAAACATCGTATAATCTTACAGTACATCGCGAAAATTGTGTTATATTTTATATTTCAATGTATGGTAAGTAACGCAGCAAAAAACATTTGAAGCAATATAATCACCATTTTGAGCTTTTGCAAATTCATCCCTTTAAAATAAACAAAACGCGCGTTACGTCAGTTCGTTCTAAAAGAAACGTGACAATGGCAGCCAAAGATGCGTCACCTTTCTTAAGTCACCTTTTTTTAAAAATAAAGTTCTTATATACTATTGAAAATAAAGTTTTATCTTTTGAATAAGTACGTACTTATTCAGTGTCGTTATCACTCAAATCTTTATATGTGTTATAAATTAGTGCTTTTTGTTGTTAAATGAATAAAGTACTTTATAACGGTAGATGATTTTTTTTCTACAGCGATCTTTTACGTAACTTATTAATAATAGTTAATAAATATGTAATATATCAATCATTATAAAAAATAAAAAAGTCATTATGAATAAAGAAAGTACTACATATAAAATGTACCTATATATTGAAGGATTGTAACCCCTGGTTATACGACCGTAAGGTCATTGTCCGTTTTTCTCAATCGATTTGGCACATATTATAGACTGACTAGCGATCAGCCCGGCTTTGCCTGTAGGATGTATTAATGTGGCGTTATTTAGATTTAAGATAATCATTTATTTAAAAAATTCCTAGTTTTTAGGATAAAATATAGGATAGATTACAAAACAGACAGAAAAAATTCACGTCTTAATGGCGTATTTTAGTATTACTGACAGACACTTCAGTTTTATTTTTATGTATAATAATGACACTAGTATAAAATTGTTATTCTTATTCATTTTAAGTACTTAAACAAGTAGTTTGACGTATAAACGCTTTTACACTAACCGAAAAATCATTTATGCAATATAGATATAGAGCAACTATTTCCTATTTATGCCGTAAAGCAGCACTACGCACACTGCTATGTATGTTTTGATTTGAACGGTATAGCCAGTTAATTATAGGCTGTGAGACACCTCATCTTAGTCCTCAGAAGTAACAACACATCTTTAACCTTCTTTGTTTAAAGTTGTTTGTTGGTGTTCAAAAACTACTATAGCTACTTACCATCAGGTGGACTGTTTGTTCATCTTCTTCTATAAACATTCTTCTATAAAAATCTTCTTCTATTTTATAAAAAAAGTGATTTATGGTGAATATTTATATCCATTTATACCTTTCACATTATTAAATATAATCATAATGAAGTCTACACTGTTGATTACAGGTAAACAAAACTGCTTATTATGAAGAGCCTTCTTGCACACAAGTGTTTAATTTTAATATAAAGGATGCAAGCACACCAAATACGTTGCAGTTCAAAAAGCCATCCAGCTGTATTGACCAGTCAAATAAATACCCTTCAGTGCCAAAATTTAGTATGGATGAAAGTGTTGTTGAACATTCAGATCATGCCACTGGGAAAAGGGATGAGTACTCACAACAACATGCAACTGACCAACGTACAACTGACCAACATACAACTGACCAACATACAACTCACCAACATACAACTGACCAACATACAACTGACCAACATACAAATGACCAACATACAGCTGACCAACATGCTACTGTTGAAAATCAAGGCGCTGGATTATCTGTTATAATGGAGGCAACTAGAGAATATAATAGGTAAGATATTAGTGCAAACTGCAAAAATACTTATATTTTACTACAGTTTTAAAACTTTATGCATGTGGTATAGCTATGCTGCAGTTATATTAGTAGTATAGTTGTAGCACGAATGGGCTGGCTCGACCGGGGAAGGACCACACTCTCACAGAATACTGTAAAGTAGTAGCTTAATGCTGCTGTGTTTCGTATGGTGAGTGTAGAGAACCAGAGACCCTTTTTACTGGAAACGAGGCATTCCATCTTAGTCCTCATTGGTGACAACATATTTTTTTTGATTCGTAATTGAGTATAGATATAGATGTCTATCGGCCACAGCAACCACTTACCATCAGTTGGACTGTGTGCTCGTTTGTCAACTTATACTATAAAAAAAAAACTTTCTAGTGTTATTTAAAGAAACTCGAAAAAAAAATAATGATTATTTTAATATTTTGCCGTAGTAAATAACAACCAAGTAACTTGCAGGATGTTTCATACATTTATTTTATTTTAGGGTAATAGTTTTTGAGACAGTGTAATGAGAAATTATGAATCTACTTTGAAACATTAAAATATTTTTTTCCAGTAAATCAGGGTCAAGTTCATCAGGTCAATCGATAAGAACAAACTTCACAGGGTATACTACTAATTTCGATTCTATGTACAATAATCACAATGATCCGTCACAGCAGGGTACTGCTACCAAGAGAAATTCTGTATCCACGCAACCCAGACTACCTAATGGACAGTTTTCACGGATTTACCCACAGAAGCGGGAATCTCAAGAAAATAAACCAGTGCCTCTATCTACAGCAGTGCCTTATCAATCCCATGACCATCAGTATCAAAAATCGGGTCCTTCTACTTATAATGGATTTACGCCACAAAGATCAATGCATAATCAATACCAACAAGGCTTCAGCTACAACCAACAGACATATGCAAACAACCAAATGATGACACAACAGCAGCAGAATTATCAAACTCCTAACTCTAACGCCTATCACAGTCCACAACACCCTGGTATGCAGAGTCCTCATGAAGTCAATGCACCTGTTCCAGCAGGTTTCCAAAGTCCCACTTATTCAAATCAAATGGGATACCATAGCCCAGGACATGTCATGATGAGTCCTCAACATGGATATACAAATAGACAGGAGTATCATTATGCTAGTCAAT
Source organism: Parnassius honrathi (assembly GCA_018247895.1). NCBI lineage: Eukaryota > Metazoa > Arthropoda > Insecta > Lepidoptera > Papilionidae > Parnassius > Parnassius honrathi. The sequence goes on from DWHP01004978.1 coordinate 8,406, forward strand.
CTGAACGACAGCATATTTATGCTAACCAATCACCACAACAACCCGCTGTATTCCAAAGCCCTCCACATCAAACTCAGTATCAAAACACACAATACTATCAAAGGTCAAGTCAAATAACAGCACAAAACCAAGTTTACAACCAACAAAACTATCACAATTTACATAACCAGTATACCAGTGTAAATATTTATGGCGGTCCTAACCAACATCTTAACAATCCAAACTATAGTACAGTACAGACAGCATACGGACAGTCACCAAAACAAAACATAGAAAATAACTCTCCTGCATATGCCATTGCAAACAACCAAATGGCAAAAAATCAGTCATTTCAGATTTACCAAAGTCCACAGACTTCTCAAAGCAATTACAGAAATGTTTCAGTACACAACAGTATGATTCAAGAAACTGAACAAATGAAACAAGATACTCCGAACTATGCATCTTTGAGAGGTCCAGAATCTGGAGAAGTTGATAAAAACTGTAGCAACAACAAGAGTCCGCAGTCCAAAAATTCAGCCTCGCGGAAGAGTCCTTCTGCTTTAAGAAACATTAGGCATGACCAACCTAATGTAAAACATAGTCAAAACACTTCTGACATAGGATTTTCAAATCAGTTCCTTAACTTTATTTCTAATCGTAATGAACCTAAAGACAACGCCAATACCCCTAAGTTTACTAACAGTCCCAGTATTTCACAAAAGATGCATAAGAATCTATATGTTTCAAGCCCTGAGCAGGCGCAAATACCTCCTTCATCTGGTATGTCTGACTCGGACAGTAAAGATGGCATGACAGCTCAAACTGCTACACCAATCCAATCCGCTAAAGTATCTCACAGTATTGAAAAGCAAAAAGATATATCCAAGAGACAACTAGACTTTGAGCAAAGAGTTGAAACTCAATCAGAAGATAGCCGCGATTCTGTCAGTAAGGACAGCAGAATCTCATCTGTTTATTCAAGACAATCTGATTTCCAATCGGATGGATATGGAATGGATGTAGATAGTGAGAATTCAATGGAATGTGCAGCATTCAAATCTAGACACTCTATTTCTTTAGTGGAAACCAGTGACATACCAAGACCAGCAGATATTGATTTCCCATCAGTGATTGATCCATTTAACAAGAAGCTTATAGCTTCACTATTGGAATATGTTAAATTTCCTAATAAAACTCATGCTGAAGGGTACATTGAAGTGCGATCCATCCCAAAATTACAAATAGCTACTATGATAAGTGTTGGTAATAACAAATTTTCTATTGAAAAACAGTTGGGTAAAGGAAATTATGGTGCTGTGTTCTTATGCTCGGACGTGAACAGAAATAAATCGGCGGCTATTAAGTATCAAAAACCTAGTCGTCCATGGGAGTTTTATATCTGCCAAGAAATAAAAGCGAGAATTAAAGATCCATTTATGGTAGGTATTTGTAAGAGAAGACATTAATTTTCTAGTTTTTAATATAAGAAGGATATACTATGTAACTACTTTTTTTTCTTTGCCAGCTTCCAGGCTACATGGATATAACAACTGCTTTCTTAGGTGATAATGCAAGCTTATTTGTATCAGAATATTCAAAATATGGGTCTCTTTTGGATGTTGCCAACAAAGTTAGAGTTGCTACCTCAAAATGTATAAATGAGTTAATTGTTATCCTGCTGACGTCTGAAATACTATCTATAGTGCACTATCTTCATAAAGCACAGATTATTCATGCAGACATAAAACCTGATAATTTCTTGCTTATGAAAATGTGAGTTTATGAACTTTATTATACCATTAAATAGATGCAATTTAGTAACCTCCCTTAATCGATGTAATATATTTATGGTTTATTTACAGCCCTACTCAAGAATGGAGGACTCCATCTCTGCAATTAATTGACTTTGGTTGTGCAATAGACATGTCTTTATTTCCAGAAGGTACAACATTTAGAGAGGTTAGTAAATATAACGCTGTGAGAAATTAATGACAAAATACAAATTTGACGGATGGACCCATCGGCGATTGCAAGACAATTTTTTTTGGATGGTTAAGTTTGATTAAGCATATTGTTTAGTCAATTTCACTAATAATATACGTGTTTCCCAAAACTCAATGTCAAGTGGGAAACTGGGCGAGAGGTGGTTAGATTACACCAGGTCTGGTAAAAATAAGGAAAATATCTATGCCACTTTGTTAAGTAATAATAGGCATAATTTTGAAAAGTTAAAAACCGACAGACACCCTAGACCACTCCACAGCAACCCATCTTTAGGTATTGTAATTAGGTATTATTTATATTTAGGTATTGTAGTTCTCCAACTTTGCAGTATTTTTTTTTCTTCATAACATCTTAAATAATGATGTTATTAATTGCAATCACAAGCAGCAATTTGTGACTGCAAAATAATGTTGTTTCTTTAGAAAAAAAAATTAAATATGTTTTTTTTTCTAGAATAAGGATGACAAACAAGCACACAGTACACCTGATGGTAAATGGATGCTGGGGCCTAGACATTTACATTTATCCATAACTAAAAATCAAAATGCAGATGCATTGTCATCCCTGAGGACTGAGATGGAGGGGGCATACTTTTCCAATAAAAGGGGGCCTCCAGTTCTCTACACTTACCATACAAAACGTTGCAGTAATTAACTGCTATTTCACGCTAGTATTCTGTGAGAGCCTGGTCTTACCCTGGTTGGACCGATCAGTTACCCATTCGTGCTACAACCATAATATAGCTGTAGCATGGCTCTACCATTTATAAAGACGTGAGTCATTGTTTAAAGAAAGTTTGTTAGCTTTTTTTAAAGTACTAATACGTCATGCCCAGGCCATGTCATTTTAGAAGAGGGTCCATTTAATCAAGATTTAAATATTATACAATGCCTCGCAGTCTTCTTTTCATAACAAAAATATTTTCTTTTTGCAAAAGAACCTTATTAAAAACTCATACAATGATAAATATAAAAATACTTTTGTGTGCTCAAAGATCGACTTCACCATAGTGTAAGTGTGATGGACAGATATAATAAAGTGGAATATATATTAAGGTTGCTTGATTTGAATTAGTGAGACAGAAAGACATTTAAATTAGTACATTAAATTAGTAAATTAGTACATTTCAAAGATTGGCTTCACCATAGTGTAAGGATAGATGTGATAGAGTGAAATAGATAGTAAGGCTGCTTGATTTGATTAGTGAGACAGATTGATATTCTATTTGAGTTCTAGTACCCCATAAGGACCATTTGCAAAAACTCAAGCCTTAGGACAGACCATGTTGATGGACTCTAGACAATCTATTGTATATCGTAACACTGTTATTAATTTATTTTTTTCTTTAAAACTATAGCAAATGCCGTAATTTTATAGCTTCACCACAGAGCAGACTTGTATTATCTCAGCAAGTGTGATTTGTGACTGCTGCTGGGTGGTGCTGTTGGCTGCACCACTCTTCCGAGATCGTTCACCTTCCATTTCTACGGTTCGCTTAGGGCAGCTGGATTGAAGATGGCCCCTTTCCCCACAGCCATACTACCTCGGGCTGTATCCTTTATTGCGGTCGCGAATTGTAGCTGCTGCAACCTCCCTGACGCGATGGGAACGATGACCCTGCTGCACGGCTTCCACCTCCAGCGCATGGGCCTAGGCGTCCTTAAGCGTCTCGTGGTGCCGGAGCCTCACAGCAGCTCTGATTTCAAGGTCGCGGATGCAGTCGGTGAATGTCTGCACCAGGTTCCCATCAATGAGCGCAGGTACAGACCGGTATGCTTTTCGCACCCGCTTCTCCACCTCAAGAGCCCACTGTTGCAGGTTT
>DWHP01004979.1:0-12213 GCA_018247895.1 Parnassius honrathi
CCGTAAGGCTTATCTATATTAATACAATGTTTAAGGTCGTTCACCCTAAATTGCACTACCTATTCCGATAATTGCTGATTTCTCACAAAAAAAATTATATAATTTATCATCCACATATTACAGCGTTGTGGCGGTGTAAGGATATCTACTAACCTGTATAATTCTGTGGGTGTAATAAGTGGTAACCGAGGGAATCACACCAGGACATGGGCAGCAGAGTCTTCCTAATAACAACTAGAAAAGAAAACACTTTTGTTACCAACCTAAATGCGAAACTCAATCGTGGCAATTATGTCAAGTATCCGCCTTACGAGTCAATCTTTGGAGAAGACTATGAATGAATGGTCAGTGCAATAGATTTTTAAATTGCAAGAAACTTTGTAGCACTCGAAAAATAGGCCAACGTAAATTTAGTATAGTTCCAGTAATAAGTAAATGCCTTATATTAGGGTGAGAGCGAGAAATAGAGAGAGAGTCTACGACGCTTGCTTTAAAACTTCAGTGTACGCAAGCAGTATTACGATCTCCGCTAGCAATGAAATTAATGGAAAGAATGAATGTTTAGAAAAATCACCACACAGCCGGGAATGGTCCCCTTTCGTTAGTTAGAGGGTTTTGGTGCTAGGAGGAGTCCGTCGTGATACCAAGATGCGTGTTAGCGGACTTTACATGCCATCAAAGTATTTTTATTTCTTAGTAATGCTGATTTCACGGCAAAAGAAACACCCTAAGGTGACGAAAGACAAAGTCCTTCGAGACTCAAAATTGCAATTTAAGCAATTTTACTGAATAAGGCTGGATCGAATTAGGGTTACTTGAATATTACTACATTATTGGGCCCAGGTGTTAACAAGATGGACCATATGTATGTACAAACAACTCGTGTATAAACAATTTATAGCTGAAAATCTGTCATGTCTGGGAGCTATGTTATGGTATAATAAGTAAAAGTTAGGTTAAGTGTTACCTACATTGAAACAGGCGAGTTTTCACTATTATTACTTAGAAATACATTTTTGTTTATAAGTTCGCATACCACTATAAGTGTATTATATTGTATATTATATTATGTATGGTTTACTATGTCGTATTATATTAAAAGAATGGTCCAAGATGCCAATATCCAATCGGAAGGCTTGTGACGTATTCCAAAATAACAAGGTCGGGTCAGTCGTGTAAGGAAGATTCTCAGTGCTTATACCGATCAATATAAAAGCATGGTCAGTATAAAATCACTAAAGAAAAGCTGTAGAAACGAAATAGTGAAACGATTAAGGACAGTTGAACCAATAATAACTAAGTGAATTAGGTATATCGGTCTGAGATCGATTACTTGAATTGTTGTTGTTACTGTTATTTTTGGCATGTGGTTGTATTTTACTATTATTTTGTCGATATGTTTGCAATTTTTTTATCTTTCTAGTTAACAAAGGAAAATAATCGGAATTAGGTATTAAAATACTCAATTTAATCGAGAATTGATTGTATTGCGCTCCTTTCAAATCCTATCGAAAATCGGCCTTTTAGTTTTGTGTGAATAATTTTGAAGTTTGAACTAGCAACTCAAGTTCCATAATGAAAAGTTCTTTAATACGTATGTAGCGTTCAGCAACGAGAATTTCACTGGTTTATTGACTCTTTATGACAATCGATTTATTGCCATAAAAATGTTATTTTTGTCTTTACGCGAATAATATATTTTATTTCCAAATTAATATATCATTCAAATTAAATTATAGAATTCTAATGAAACCTTGGAAGCATTTCTATTTTTTTTTGGTGCGCATTAATATATTTATCGTTTTTTTTTCAAATTCTAGATTGTTAAATCAGCTGGATTTGTGTATATTAATTTAGAAAAATATAGCCAATTTTTAAAGTATAAAACAATTTGTTAACCACAGGCCCAAAATGCTTTTAATCCCTGAGCTACCGCCGCTCGAGCCTTAAGCCTTACTTTATATTTCTAGTGTCAATGCTATGAATATAATCGTTTTTGGAATAAAATAGCAAAGGGTGTCTTTTTCTGTATTTACACAGATACTTGTGGCGGGCTATTAAAGACATCTTGCTCCCGAATATTTGGCTAAGTGTAATACAGGCGGCTTAGTACAAATCTGCTAACAAACGTGTGCTTATCGGAGACCTGAAGGATCGGGATCGAGTAAGTCTCAGCTTCTCAAAGGATACGTAATAACAGCAACATAAAGCTACAGTGTTTCGTGGGGTGAAAACGACGCATTCCATTTTAGTTCTCGGAGCAACTAAAAATCTGCATTCCGATTTTTAATTGGGAATAAGTTTTTAATTTTTTATTTTACATCGACTAAAATACATATTATACATTATTCATAAGTAACTTACACATACACCTGTATAAGACTTTTCTGCACACTGCAGTTATTGCAGTCCGATTTTGTTTTTTCGCTGGCTTTCTAAACATCTCTGATGTCACTTTTGACTAACAACAACATCTATGACTACATCGAGTAGCAAGGACACTGATAGCTACCGGTTACCAAGTCCAACCGATACTTGGATTATTTTATTTTCTTCATACACATTTTCCAGTATCAAACCAAATAATTTGACTAGCACTAATCGGTTTTTGATAAAAACAGTTTGAGCAACAAAATCGGCTATTTAGCAACTTACATACAAATATGTAGCTACAAATTCTCGTGCATTTTTCGTTGGTTTTTGCTATCTTTTTACTGCTAGCTTGATAGATTTCTTGCTAATTTACGTTACAGGAATATATTTATAATATATGTAACTTTGAAATCAACTTATACCGGTTACTACTGAAAGACACTCACTATGCATAAGCTTCCACGATATTATAGCATCACTAACAGAAACTTAAAATGTTACTTCGGAACAGTGTAACGGTACTTAAACGTGGTAGAGCCATGCTGCAATTATTAGTCCACACAGTGAGAGGACCATACTCTCACATAATACCTGCGTAAAATGGTAGCTTAATGCTGCTGTGTTTCGTATGGTGAGTGTAGAAAACCGGAGACTCTTTCTACTGGAAACGAGGCATTCCATCTTAATCCTCACGGGTGACAACGCATCTGCATTTTGATTCGTAATCAAGGATAGATGTAGATGTTTATGGGCGTCAGCAACCACTTACTATCAGGTGGACTTTTAATTTCACGTGTACAATATTAAGTCTTAAATATATTTATAAAAAAAATCAATATCTTTAACAAATATGTAGATTAATTCAATAACGTTATCGTATATTTTTATAAAATTATTATTACAGTATGTGATGTCAGTTTTAAATACTAAAAATACGTATCCAACTTATGGATTTAACTTATTCATTATAATTTTAAAGTTGAAGCAATTATATTATAACCACGTGCTCAGTACCTTTTCAAATTTTATATCGTTCATATTTTTAAAAGAGTTAGGAATACTATTGTAAATTTTAATCGCATTACAGTAAATGCTTTTAGTATATTTGTAATGTTTTGGGATAAATGAACGTATTATTTTAAAAGGCTTCCTGGGATGCTAAGATTTTTCAAATAAGTATTCATATTTCCGTACAAATAAAGATACCTCTTTAACGGATAAACGGTGGTTGTAAAATGCCCAGTTTCTTAAAAAAGATCCACAAGAGTCACTCTGAGGAACCCCGCACTGCTATAATGCACTTTTTTGCATTTTAACCGATACGGATATTTGGGACGTTGCCCCAGAAAATTATGCCATAGGCTAAAACTAATTGTATATACCTATACATTGCATGTCATTAATCCTGCTTTAACAGACATGTAAGAATTTATTATTTTGTAAGGGTAGACGAATTTTGAAAGCTGTGCCCAGCATTCATTTAAATGTGGTTTCCAGCTCCGATAAGTGTTAACAGTTAAGCCCAAGAATTTTGTTGAATGCACCCCCTGAATTATTTCTGACTCATGTTCTATTTTAATAGTAACGGTTTTTGAAATTTAGAATAAAACTGTATAACATGAGTTTTTGACAAATTTATACTTAATTGGTTACGGTTTAGCCATTCCACAATATTCCCAAGTGTAATGGTAATATTTGATTGATAAAATTCCTTGGAAGCACACTTGACGTGTGTGGTGAAGTCATCTGCGTTTATTATTATTGGGTTTTTATTATGTTTTGGAAGTTCGTTTATAAACAATAACAAAAGAAGGGGGCATAATACAGTGCCCAGTGGAACACTGCGGTTTATTTCTCTATAGTTCGATCTGCCAATATTTAACGGAACTGTCAATGTTTTTGTATTATAACAACAGGTATTTAGTTCTGTGGCTTGTTTTCTATGCCAGACCAATCAAGAGCCTTTCCTCGAATTCCACACCTCTCCATTTTATCTAATAGAATTTTATGATTAAGACAGTCAAAGGCGATTGATATATCGCCGAGATGTTACTTCTTCTCTCTAAAACTCGTGTATAGTTTTCATAGGATTATATATGGCTGGGTTTGTTGATCTATTTCTATAAAAACCTTTTTGTTCATTAACAATAATATTATATTTATCCAAAAAAATAATAAACCTTTTATACACAACTTTTTCAAATAATTTTGCGAAAATTGGGATTAGTGCAACTGGTGTGTAGTTTTTCATGTTGTATATTTCAACCGTTTTGTACAATGTTTTAATTATAGTATTCTTTTGTCTTTGCGGGAATTCTCCACTAACATAAGATAAGTTTATTGCATGTGTGAGAAAGGGTGTTACGTATATTGCAGTTCTTTCATTATTTTGGCTGAAATTTTATCAGGTCCAACAGATGATGTGTTTTTATTAACTTGATCTCATTAAATACTTCATGATATGGAGCCGGTTGAAATAAAATGTTTCAGCATTATAATCTACGTAATCGTGTATATTATAAGAATGTGATTATTTCATGTTTGGCTTAGAGTCTATAAAATGGTTGTTAAAGTAAGTAGCCATTACTTTTTATTTTTTTTAACATTGACCAAAATCTTTGGTATAATTCTTTGTACAATATTATGATCAAGTAGCCTTAGCCTTGTCACTATCATTTTCTATAAATAGTTGATTTGCTTTTTTTATCGAAAACTTTGTACAATTCTTCAGCATTGACAAATATTTTTGTGTTTGCCTCGTGTCCTGAGATTTTAGCCTCAAGAATCTTATGGTAACAGTTTTATTTACATAAGGTCCCGAAAGTTTTCTATATTCTATAGAATACTGGACTACCCAAATCCTACATATTAGTAAATATGGGCGAAGGTCGGGACATTGGTTAAGTCGTTCCATGTTTTTCTCGGATCTAATATATTATTGATTATTACGGGCATTGCTCTCTACTTGTTCGTGGATTTTCATCACAATCAGTTCAACCATTCTGAAGGTTTGTCCGAAAAATAGACAGTTAAAAAAATGATACTTTTATCTTAATTTCTTGCAAATAACGCGTAATAGAACAGAGTTATTTCAATAGCACAGGCAGACTTATATTTGTGTTATATTGTTGCGCGCCATAATTAATGCCTGGTACATGGTGCCATTAGCGACCACTACTGCCCTCTGGTATCGAGTAGCAGAACAAGGAGAGTCAAGATTCTTCCAAAAATTTTCATACCATGCCAGAACTTTCTACACCTAATCAGTCGGGACCGGTATGTATTCGAACATTGTAGATGTTTCAGTAGAAGAGGCCCTATCTAAGGCTGGTACAGACCGCGACCCGGGTCAGTATTGAATTGGCGATAGAAGTCAATAATTACTAAATACAACTGCGAACTAAAGTGATCAGTAGTACAATTGTGTTTTATTATTAGTGTGTTGTTTTAAGTTGTAATCGGTGTTCTGTAATTAAAGTGTCAATTTTGGTAATTCGATCGGCAGTTCTATTGTCACGAACCCCAAGCTCGTAACAATACCTATGTATTGTATAAATGGCGAATATTTCTTTATTTTTTATTTTATTACTTATTAGAGTCGGGAAATAAAGCCAACTCAAATACAGAAAATTAATCCATATTTGCAATATAATATAACTTTCTTTTTCGGAAATTTATCTTTTGCAATAGCCGGTAAATTTTTTGACGTGCACTTGAAAATCATTAGAATCCAAATTTGAAGTATACAAAAATAGTAATATAAGTAAATTAAATAATTCTTAAAACTTCCAATCAATCACCAATCCCGTCTGCATTAAGGTAACTATTATATTATTACTATCGTGTAGTGCTGTTGTTAGAATATCCACTACCCCATATCGTCCCGAGGGTGTCGTAAGAAAGGATTGATGCCAATAAATGTATCACCTAAATCTAGTCTCCGAAAAAAAGTACTTCATAAATTTGTCAAATTGGCTAAATCTCATTTATACCGAAAAGTCCACGGGAGCGTAGCCCTTTATTAGTACCGGTGCAAAATATTGATGATTGGTAACAATTCACATACTATGAAATTTAAATCGGGCACTTTGCCCCCGAGCCACCACAGCAATCTTATGTCATATTCCTTTTACGTTAAAATCATTCTTTAAAGAATAATTTTAGAGAAGATGGAGTGACAATCTGTGTCACTCCATCTTTTTTTTTCTTTATAGTAAACATTACCTCCACACTAGGACTTTCTCCTGTATCGTAGGGGCAGTTTACATACATAAGCTCCACAGGGACAAACATCTAGACCCAAAATAATTATTTGTAAGCCATATAAATACCTGTTCCTTGCAAGATTCGAACCCGCGGCCCTTAGGGCTGTAACTGAATGCTAAGCCACTGCACTTCGGAGCCGTCAAAATAAATTTACTAGTGGTTCTTCTTCAAATTTTTCCCATTTATTTTTAAGTTTTATGATGTTACTGTTCTAAGGGGTGATATTTGCCATAGTTGCCACACTTCGCAGGCGAGTTGGCAACTACAGTTTTTTTTTCTACACGTTATTGGAAAGACTCTACGGAGCGAACTCAATCACCTCTTACGAAATCGCGTAATTTATACATTTACACTGCCACTACACGGCTTAGTGATAATAATATTGATACATAACTTTACTTTCATTAACTTCTAACTTTGTTTTAGAACAAAAACTTTGAAGATGCCATGGAGTGCAGCGGCGGCAGTGAGGTGACGAATCCGTATACAATGGAACTATTCGAAACCTCTACAATTTGGAACGGATAAAACTGGGAAGTGAGGAAAGAGAACAGATTAGCAAGGACACTATGGAGATGAACGGGACGGAAACACGTGGCGAGGAAGTGGCAATTGCGTTAGCTTTGAACGTGGCCGTCACCGTCATCTCCTCTATTGGACTGCTGCTCAACGCCTACATATTGTTCATTATTGTTATAACTAAACAGGTGAGATTTGTTACATTTGTTACTCTTGTATATTTTATAAAATATATTATAAAGGTACTTTTGCGGTACTTTCAACAAAACTTGAAGGTCAAAAATAAAATATTTAATGTACTTTATGAAGGTGCCAAACCTTAATTATACGATATGAGAGGTTTTATTGTTAATACTCTTGATGTGGACTTCAGGTTCGTACACAAGATTAGTTCAGAAATAATCCTAGATACATAAGTCAAAATTCGTATACCGATAATAATGGATCCTAATTCTGAGTAAGAAATGTAAAAAAGGGTAAAAATCGAATTATAAAACTAAAAAAATTAAATAATTTCTGAATAAGAGCTTCTGAAGTCAGTGCTAAGATAAAACGTATCAACGAATTAAAGTCTCAACTTAAGACGCGGTTCTTTACAGCGTGGTTCTTTTGAGTTTGTATAGTCTGTTTCTACTTTTTTTTGAAGGTTTATTGTTTTTACCCTTTTGAGTGAACACAGCTATTAATATCACAAATATGACACAATACGCACTCACACATACTAGAATGTCGTTTTAATATTTACACTAAAACGTTATTTCCTACTTTTTCTTTAATTTTAAATGTGGTTCCATTTAGTCCCTTGAATTATATTATATAATAAAAAAATCATTGAAATTGGTTCAGCCGTTACCGATAAACCTAAGAACGTTTATTAAAAAATACCAATTCGTCGAATATAGAACTTCTTCCATTTTGTAACTATGTCAAACATATAGAGATAGTTATAAATGGTGTTAAATAAAATCAACTCCATTTATTCACTATGGTTTCGATCATTCTATTTCTACACTATTCTCAGATAGGGTTTTAATATTCTCTACTTATTTATTAACCTATCATATTTTCAAGTATTCAATGCAACTGGCGTTGAAAAGTTGAAAATATGATATTACAATACTTAAGTAAGATAATGAATGCCTACTATATTAATTTAAATGATTTTTATAAATAATAAAGAATAGAATAATCAAACTTTGGATTACCTTGAGAGTTCTCCTCTGCTTAAAAATAAGAACGATATGAAACGTAAGGTGAAATTAAATCTAGAAAACGAGATTCTGAAAATAACTTACAAACGTTATTATAATTTTTGTAATTGCTTGATCAAAAAATTTAAACGTAACTATGACAAAAAACAGCTAGAACTAGCTGACAGACGATCGATTGTCTTACGCAACGCGAATCAGCCAAAGTTCAAAATCTGGATCCTTTGAAATTAACTTTATCCCCCTAGGAATCTGCTAACACAGTTAACAAATATTTTGGTACGATGGGGCAAGAGTTAGCAGAGGATATTTTAAAAGCACAACGCAACAAGCTGCTGATTCTAACATTGTAACAATTACTACAATTTCATCTTATATTGACACCAACCGTGAAAAGGTATATAGTCTACTCATGTCCGTGAAATCAGACAGTGTCCCTGGCTATGACAATATACCAGCTCACGTTTTAAAAAGCGCTCATAAAGAGGTAATACCAATTCTTTTTCACCTAGCTCATCTTTGTATGTAACAAAGGAGGTGACAAATTCGATCCTTCAAATTATAGACCGATTTCGGTAATATCTGTAATAGCAAAGCTACTCGAGAAATTAATAAATATAAGATTAATAAAGTTTTTTTTTCTAAATTTAACACACTTTCACCATCATAATTCGGCTTCCGTCAGAATTTATCTACGAAAGACGTAATTATTGCACTGACTTCCCTCACGGTAAGCCATGTTGATTCCGGAAGAGAATGTCTAGCTATCTTCCTGGGTTTAAAAAAGAAGTTCGACACAGTTTCCGTGCCTATTCTAGTACAAAACCTTCACGATATTGGTATTAGGGGTATACCGCTAAAATTACTTGGTGACTATCTCAGCAATCGTAAAACTCGGGTCAAAATCGGCTCAATTTCTAGCTCTGAGTCCACTGTCACTTATGGCGTCCCGCAAGGCAGTGTGTTGGGTACCCACGTTGTTCCTGGCCTACATCAATAGCTTTTGTTATATGCGAATAGAGGGTGGTGACATCTTCTCATTTGTGAATGATTTTCTCTGCTGATAATTAGGAGCAACTTAAAAATCATGTAGAGACTGGCTTAGTGAAATTAGCATCCTGATTAAACAAAAACATGCTCACTTTAAATGTACTTTAAACTCATTATATGCTTTACCAAATACAATAACGCGAAGCCTCCAGATAACTTTAATATTAAACTACGTTACTGTAATAATCATTTGGTCTCAGATTGCTCTTGTCCTGAGTTAAAAAAAGTTTTTAATACGAGATACTTTGGAGTCATGTTGGGTCAGCAGTTGTCCTGGCATCATTATATAGAGTTACCCACAAGCAGAGTTAGAAAACTAATATGGTCATTTGAGACCCTGCGACGTGTAGCTCGAATGAGCCTTCTACGTAAAATCTACTGCGTATTTGCCGAATTGGTTATCACCTACTGCATATCAGTTTGGGGAGGTGAGACTAAAACTAGTTTCTTAAATCTGGAAAGAGCACAAAGGGCTCTTTTGAAAGTAATGTTATTCCTGTTATACAGATCACCAACGGATAGCTTTTATTTAAAAAAGCGGTGCCTTATCAGTAAGAAAGCTGTACCTACCGCGTGTTGTCACGAGAAAACTCAAATCAATTTACTACGACCCAAGAAAAAGTATTCGTAGGACGAAAGTTAACGTTGTTTCGCAGCCCCGGGTTAAATCGGTATTTGCAAAGAGGCAATACAACAGCCAATCTGCTCACATATAACTTAATAAAAAACTAAATATTTACCCTATAACATATTTTGAGTTTAAAAAGACACTAGAGAAATGATTAATTACCAAAAACTATGAAGAAATCGAGAGTATCATTCATCACTCATAAGCGTAACTGAGTCCTATGCACCCTTTCCAAAAAGGAAACTCCAACCACAATATGATATGTAATAGATTAAGTTAAGAAACAAAGAGTTTGAATTTGAATAAGGGTGACAAACGTCCACACATTCCACCTGATGGCAAGTGAATGCTATGGCCCATAGATAACTACATCCATCCTCGGTTGAGAATCAAAATGTATACGCGTTTTTACCCTGAGGATAATGTCGAAATCCCTCATTACCAGTAAAAATGTCTCCGGGCTACTACTACTCTACCATAAAAGCTGCAGCACGGCTCTACCGTATTGTACGTTTACATAGAGACTACTTAACTTTGTTCACGAAAATTTGTTTTAATATTTTTGTAAAAAATTGGGTATTGAAGTACGTATGACACAATTTTTTTTAAGTGTAGATATAGTGTGAAATTAAATTATGTAACATCATTAGGCATCATTAAACACAATTTACTATTATTGTAATATATATTATTAAACTAAAATTTAACAAAATTTATGTTACTGGTGAAAGTGATACTCGTGAACCTAGCCAAATATCAATAGTAGAATAATCTATCAAAAACCTAATTATTAAAACCAAGAAAGATAATTTTTACTTTAATGGAAGTAGATTCATTACTACCTATATAGATTTTTTTACTGAATGTTAAGTAAGCAGGCATTTAAGTAACAAAATTAAAAAAATAATAAAAGGAAAGTTTTGTGCACAGTTAACACACTGATTGAAAAACTTTGTCGCTCAGTGAAGGTAAATTACTGGAAGCACACTATTTGTAATTTGCGAAATCGAAAATTAATGTTATGAAGTATGAAATTAATTTTCTTTTTAGTATATCATATTAACCGATTACAAAAAACGGAATTATATTGGACTCGAATTTTTTTGTACCGATTTATTGAAGCTGAAATGATTTATTTGCTCTTTTAAAAGTAGAATATGCTTCTTTTTTTTTACAAAATAAAAGATTCATTTTAATACTTTTTTTCTAAGACAACACTACTTTTAAAAACATTAATACGTTTTGGTGCGCTTTTAATACGCTTAGTGCAGAAAAATAATTTACAAAAATGTGTAACCCTGTCCGGTATTCCCGAAAGCCTGAAATAATAGAATATAGGAATTGAGTTACAATTTTATTTGTGTACGAAGAAACCACACAGAAACTCTATATTTGATGAATAACTTTGATTTCACGCAAATTAAAATAATTTCTTTGTATTGGAATTATTCATAACAAAGAGATGGGTTACCATATCAGTAAATGTTATTTTCTATATGTATATTCATGTCGTTAAGTGGCAGGATAAGAAATCCTCTACGCCATCCCATTGGTAGGAAGATGACAGAAAGATACTGAAACTGAAAACGTGGAGCAACATCTTCCTGGTAACAACTCAAAATAATAAGCTGTCAACCCGGCTACCAAGCGTGGTAACTATGTTCCCAAAGTTATTCCCTCTATGAGGAAATCTATAGATGATACCTAGGTGTAGTGGTAGACTTTGACAAGTTAATGTAATCACGTTAGAATTATTGTTATAAATTAATTTTACGACCACTATAATCGTAAATAATCTAATTTCCGTTTGAAATTGGACTGTGCGATACAAAGCGCGACTGTATATGCAGCGTTGAATAAACTAACGGTACACAAAGGCAGAACCGTTCGGTTGCATTCACGGTTACATAAAATGGGCTAATGCGTTTTCAGTGTACCGAAGCTATTTGTGGGATAATATCTGTTTTGAGAAATAAATTTGTTAAAAGCAAACATACAAATCAACCGACTCAATACTTTAACTGTATTTCTGGAATTGAATTTCATGTTAAATATTAGTTTTTTATATAGATTTCTATGGGCCATTTATCAACAGGTGTATTGTGTGCCCGTTTGTTACCATCATTTTAAAAATTTAAATATAAATTTGAGGAATACAATATATAATAT
>DWHP01004980.1:0-12212 GCA_018247895.1 Parnassius honrathi
ACCCATGGTCACGGGGGACTGAGGTGATTAACTCCTAATCGAAAACAAAATTATTCTCGTATCGGGCCAACATTCTTTAATTTTAATCAACTCGTATCGGCAGCTCATATCGAAATTCCATACATAGCTTGCGGCGTCAATTTAAAATTTTAAAACATATTCTTTGGAAATATTATTTATCAGGAATTAGAAACTGATAGTGTTGTGAATTTTAGATGTCGATAAATAAATTTACTGATTAAAAAAAAGTCTGATAACTTACGTAATTAATTGACACAATTTATATATTAAAATAATTTATTGATATACCAGAAATCTCTTATACATATTTATCTAGCAATTGTTAAAGATTTAAAATGCTGTAATAGGTTATAATCTAGCATTGTCAACATTATATATAAACGTAGCAAACGTTTGACGAATAATTTGATATTCATAGTACGAGAAGTAATGCCTCGGGCCTTACACCCTGCTCTACGTAATTTAAGTAAAAAGTTATAGCGTAGTTTCTTCAGCTAGTAAAAAAAACACGAGGTCTTCAACAAAATTTATTAGGCAGTCATTAGCAACAAGAGTTAAAAGTTTACTTCTCAATAGTCTCACGATCTTGTAAAATTTTAAACTTGTATGCATCAAAATGAAGGAAACGCGCTAGAATGGATATATACTACTATAGAATTTTTTAAAGAAAAAATACCTTGTCGAACCTGCACTGTGGCTCGCGGAATTGAAACCCAATAAAATTAAAACTTGTGCAACACACAATTCTACATGTTAAAAATAAATGTGTGTCAACATCTTTTCTTCAATTATTCGAAAACCATTGCATCAAATATGAAAAAATGACTTGAGAAGAATAAGTTTCTCTGTAATTTGTACCATCGTTAATATACGTATATCATATTTTATCTGTAAAAATCGATTACCGTCCGTTATTCTTGCTAAAACTCGAAAACTTCTGGACCGATATTGATGAATTTTTTGTCTGTGTTTGAGTGGATCCGTGGTTGTTTTATAATCACAATTGAATCCATTAGGTGGCTGGAGTATGGCTCTGTTGTTGAGATCCAGAAATCACCCATGCAAAGCCGGGCGGATCATTCATATTTTATATAAATTATTCTAACAACCACCAATTTCCAGATAGTAACTTAAGGATGACACTAGATGGCGCTAGGATTAAATTTTTTACTTCTATACCGAAAATTTCAATATCATGGACATCACTAGCACAAAATAAGTCAGGAAATTAAGCCAAATTCCCAACAGCGTTTAGATCGTTTATTATAATACGAACGAATAATCCGGTAAAGTCGTTGTCATAATGAACAAAGCTTTAATTATAAAACGTCAGAAACCCGGTTGGGTGTTTAAAAACAAGGGTCTATTATTTAAATAATTGGAACTGGTTAAGTATTGATGGATTTGACAATACTTTGGATGTTGATTTTAATCGTTGATCTGGGATTTTAATTTAGTAGTGTGATCGTTACAATAAAAGTTAAAGTTACAGCCTATATACATCCTACTGCGGTGTAGGCCTCCTCGCACTTCTGAGAGGGTTTTTATTGAGGAAATTGGAGGACACCACAACATGTCTTCGAAATATTTTCTGTTTTTTTATTTCTCAGACGTGCAGGTTTACCCACGATGTTTCCCTTCGCCGCCGAACACGTGATAAATCAGCATTTAAAATTGCAATTAACAATTAAATTTGAGCCGACGGGGATCGAACCCGGCACCTAAGCCGTAAGGCATTATTTAAATAATCAGCTAAAATTGTGTCCTATTGCTCTATAAACATTTGAACTATACGAAATCAATCTTACTTCAAAACCTTATTATACAAGTTTATAAAGTAACGGAATGAGTAATGTTACAATACTTTTTATTATTACTTCGTAAAAAAACAACTTTCCTCATAAACGCGCTTAAGCTGTCAAATACGTAAGCCTCTGCGAAAATATTACAAAAGAAAACATAGCTATCAAAGTAAAGATTTTCTTTAATATTTTTTTTCAATTTGTCTGTATTCACATTATAGACTGTTTCAATACTTATGTGTGCTTTATTAACCACTGGTTTTGTAATCAGAAACAAAACTTATACTAATATCATCTACCGGGTACAGTTTACTAGGGGTAGATTAACCGAAACGCCATGATACAAAATAAACTTGGCTATCTAAATTTATTGGGACTGGACGTTTTGACCATTATCTATTATCGTCATGTCCAGAACGAAGACGGATTATGAATTCTTTACTCCATCATTGCAAAACATTATAACTAAAATTACCAATTTTTTATATTTAATAATTAAGGTGTTATATTTTTATACACATTACAGCATCACGTGTTAGTATAATACACCAGTGTATATTTTTAATATATTTTGGTAAGTATCCTACTAGCCATCAATCGTCAGGGTACATAATGCTCATTCAGTGGATGATAATAAATGTAGGTATCTGTGGGCCAGGACTGAATTACTATTGGATGGACTGTGTACTCGTTTGTCTTCCTTTTTCTGGTTTCGGTTAGTATTTAATAAATGTTGGCCTGAGAAATTATTTCAAATGTAAATTTTAAAAAAATAAATGTAAATTAAAAATATTATTAACCAGAAACACTTCTAGATCTAAATGACAAGCAAAGACATTATGATTGCATTATGTTTTATGTTTAAATTAGAAACAGATGAAGTCACGTTCTGTAAGGTAATAAAGCTATCGTTATGCTAATGTATTTTATTTTGTTTACAGAGGACTTTACTGGTATAAAATACTTTAACAAAAATCGGGACTATTTTATTTACATTCAAATTTATTAAATACATAGCAATTATTGTAAAGGTTCATTTTTGCTTTTGAATAATTTTTATGAAACTCTTCATTTCTCTCTTCTAAAAGCCACTAAATCTTTTGAAATTTATTGATTTTAAACGATTTCAAAGTGCCTACCGCGTATTGCTGGTGTAATAATTAAATACTACGCGAAATAAAACACTACGCGAGTGTTATTTGGAGCGGCCGAGAGAAATTGAAACAAGATGAGCAGCTGCATCTTTCTGACAATAACACAAAATATTTAAAAATAACTGCGGTTGCCAACTTGCCTACTAACCGTGGCCACTGTGACAAAATCCCTCTTCTGTGGCAATCCATGGGACCATATGCCTCTAGGGTCCTCTAGGTTAAGCAGTGGACTTTAAAGGCTGTAATTAAGGGATGAATAGAAATATTGAAAAATGATAACATAGATACTTTTGTAATGTGTACCAGTTAACATAAAAAGTAATTTTATTTGCGAGCATTGTTACGTAAAACTTAACAGTTAAATTTAATAAATTACAAAAGTATTTAAATTTGCGTGAAATGTTTATAATTACGGTGCAGTAAAGTTTCAAAAAAACTTTTCGAGGCATTTTTTCTCTTTAATCCTATAGGGTGGCAACACATGTATTTGATTCGTAATCGAGGATAGAGATAGTCGTGTATTGGTCACAGCATCAATTACAATCAAGTACATGGACTGTGTGCTCCTTTGTCACTCATACTAATATTTAAAAACTACTAACTTACAGTGGTCGGTCTCAATAGAGACCAGTCATCTGCACAGGTCAAAATTACAATACCGGGTTGGTGCGCTCTCTATTCCCTCACTCTTATAGTCCAGTGGAATGGCAATCTGGCATGATCGGAGAGAGATCAAGCGCAGGACCAACGGCGTTACGTGCTTTCCAAAGGGCAGGATTGGAACACCGCCAATATTTCGACTCCAGGCTACTAATGATAATTGACAGAAAACACAATAATTGATTTGGATTCGATACGTGATTCAAACCCGATATCACATCATCAACAGTCGTGTTCAAGATCACCAGATCAGCGAGGCAGTCAAATTACGTGCGATTATCGAACCTGACGTCCACAACAAGCCGCAATTCAATACTTAGCATTACCGTACCGCCAATTTATATGTTATGGATTTATAAAGCCTGGTTAGGAATATTAATAAGCGAAATGTCAAATTTTAACAACATATTTCGGCACGTATTGCAAAATATATTTTCGGGCATTCTTCACACAAAAACTTTTTTCGTTCTCGATCTAAAAAGATTTTATTCCTTTGAGAACACATATTGGAAAATATCGAATAAGCAGCTGCTATTATAACTCAGCCTGAAGCAATAGGTTTTTTCTGTTCATCGATATTAAATCTTATTTATATGAAAATAGAAGTAAATTTTGTGTTTACTATAAATTAGATATACTTCTGAAAGGTGGCACGGATTAAATATAATTGTTGTAAATCGGTATTTGGTACGTTTTGGGTACGCTAAGTTTAAGTTAGTTTTTGTATTGTTCAACAAATGAGAATTATTTGATTTTTTACGATTTAAAATATTCATGTCCGTGCAGAGACACGTGAGTCTGGTGAACACTAAAATATGGGCGTAGATAAAGATCTTTTAACTACCGAACGACAAACAATGGTGTCGAGAATAACCCAGAAATGGAAAAGAGAAGACGAGACGACTACAACGCTTTCGATAAGAGTTAGCAAAATACAAGCCAAGCCGAAGATAGTGAAATATATAGGGGAGACCTTCGCCTAACAATATGAAAAAAGTGAAAAATAATTACTACTTCTCATGCCATTTAAAATCGATTCGTAAAACAGATTCTTACATATTATTTATCATCTGCTTTTGTAATAGGGTGCGAACAAACACCAGGACCAGGACATGCTTATGAAATGAGTTGAGATAGTTATATTTAGTAACTAATACAAAGCATCAAGGAAGAAATAAATCAAAATTTCGTAAAAAAGCTTTTAAAAGAGCACAAAATGGAAAACACATAGCAGCATTAGAGTGCAGTATAATAAAGCATACCGCATTCTGATGAAACCGCCTAAATACTGCATTGTGTCGAGCATGTTTGCCGACGCCATGGTGCCCGACTACTTTGCCGTTATTAGATCTCGGGTTGCAGCTTTTTGATCCCGCGTCTGCGATTCCGAGAACAAGATCCTCAGGGTATACTACGAGTACCCAGAGAACCCCATAGTAAAATATTGGCGTGCCATGCATCCCGACAATAACTGTAAATAGTACGGACCCCCTTTTAGGGGTAATTTTTGTATTAACTTAAGATTACTGTTGAATTTTCTTTAATTTATTTTATCCTTATAATTATTTTGTTTTTAACATTTAATAATATTTGAAATAGGTGTAAAAAGCCTGAAATAAATGACTATAAAATTAAATAAAAAAATGTTTTAGAGGAGTAAGGGAAACAAAACAGCACACACCCCACCTGATGGTAAATGGATGCTGTGCCCATAAACACATACATTTATCAACGCAATAATCAAAATACAAAATGCCTGAGGACCAAGATAGGATACCTTGACAATGTAAAGGATTTCCGGTCCAGCGTGTAAAATGTAAAATGCTGCACTGTGGATCTACCCTGAAACAAATACTTAGACAGTCCCTAAATTATAGAGCAAGTTAAGTTATACATCTAGGTCCCACTAAGCGTCCTCACATTAGACTAAGGCATCATTATAGGGCGTGTCACAGAACGGAATGTTCAGCGTTCGTGACAAACAAGTTGTTATATCAGCTTCCTGATTGACGGCCGCCTAAGCTCCTTCATCGCCAGGTGAATGGTAACTAACTCGAGTTATTGCATATTTGATACTTAAGGTAATTACCAAGATCCTAACCCACCACGGCTTTAGTTTAAAACGTTTTAAATTTCTAACTGTGTGTTAACATCATTATTTTGGACATGGTCTTTAGAACACAGATTCGGAAATTCATCGATTTCGATCATATTTTTTTGCTTTTTCTTTTGAGTTTGCTCTCCCTATATTTGCTATTTCTTATAATTAAGTGTAGGATAATTAATAGAGTCATTAATTATATTAAGGTCATGAATGTTAGCTTAATAATGCACGTGAAAATTCGTTTCTTTGATTCTTCTTTTCTCTTTTTTAATTCGATAAAAAAAAATTGATAAAAATTTAATAAACGAGTTTAGGACCTGCAATTTATTACTCAAAACCGTGCCAAATACGTGTAGTGGCGGTTCAAGAATATCGACATGGGTGTCAAAACAGGAAAACGAACCAGGATGTGGGCAGCAGCTTCATTCTTATAACAGCTAAGTAATCAAATCTGCGATTGTAACCCCACCTGTCAAGCGTGGCAACTATGGCGAACTACTGCAAGAATAAGAAATGGAAAGGCTTATGATGAAAATAAATTTTTAATTAAACAGTAATTTAATTTCTCAACCTGGATCTGAGTCGAAAACGAGACAAAAAGACTAAAAATAAAACTCACTTTATATCAAAGAATAAATAAAATTACCGACTTAACGAATAGTAGCACAGACTAGAAATTTAAACAAACAATTGCTCATATAAGCACAAAACGTGAGCAAATGATACTTCTGCAGATTATTAACAATCACCTTAAATCCCTGTAGCTTGTAGCTTGCTCACAAATAAAAGAACATGCTAAGAAAATATTAAATATTTTACAAATTTTGCTGAAAATCAACCTTCATTACATCGCGGTATCGTTGTCACTACAGCTTATTAAGGTCCCCCGCTGAACATAGGGCTCCCAATAGCTTGCCTCACGGGGGGGGGGATATTTGCCATAGCTTCCATGCATGGCAAGTGGGTTGGCAACCGCAGTTTTTTACGCTACTGCCCATCTCCTGATTTGTTTGCCTCTATCACCTCTTACGACACCCACGGGATCATAAGAGGCGTAGGGGTAGTGGATATTCTTACACTGATACTACACTGTAGAGCTATGCTGATACTATATTATGTCTGTAGCAAGAATAAGCCGAGTAGGTCCAACCGCTCACAGAATACTAGCCTGAAATGGAATAATGCTGCCATGTCTCGTATGGTGTGTGTAGAGAACCGAAGACCCCTTTCACTAGTAAGGAGGTATTCCCATCTTCAGGGTGACAACGCATCTGTATCTTGATTCTTAATCGAGGATAGATTTAAATGTCTATGGGCCGCAACATTCACTTACCATATAGTGGACTGAGTGCTCGCTTGTCACCCTTATGATATATACTCGAAGTAACTGTGTGGCGAGTGTAGCGTAAGAGATACCGTCTCCATAATAATAATGGCAGTGTCAGCTGTATGGGTAGTGTTTACAATTTGAATTTTTTTTCGTTTATCGTGATGGCGTTTGGTTGCTAACAATATACACCAAAAAAAAAATATTAAAATCAAAATAAATATTACCTTTTTTCACTCAACTGTGTCAAATAAAATTTACTAAACTTTTTCGAGTAAAATAAAATTACCTTATCTTTTACGAGTGTATGTTTAAATGTATTTTATTTGGCGTGTTGTATAGCCTAATGTTTTTGATGGATTGTTACATAGATACGAGGTGTCATTAGATTTCTCTTAGCAGTGGAAGTGAGACTGGAATTATCTTTTCGTCCACTGTCTATTGCCGCTGTCTACTGCTACTTGTCTACTGCTACTGTCTACTGCTACTATCTACTGGTACTTTCTACTGCTATTGTCATCTATTACTGACTACTGCTACTGTCCACTGGTACTGTCTACGACTACTGTCAACTGCTACTGTCTACCGCTACTGTCTACTACTACTGTCTACTTCTACTGTCTTCCGCTACTGTCTACTGCTAACTTCTACTGTTACTGTCGACTGCTACTGTCTATTGTCTACAGCTACTGTCTACCGCCACTGTCATCTGGTACTGTCTACTGCTACTGTGTTCTGCTATTAGCTACCGCTTCTGTCTACTGCTTCTATCTACTGCTACTGTCTACTGACTACCGTTACTGTCTACTGCTACTGTCTACTGCTACTGTCATCTGGTACTGTCTACTGCTACCGTCTACTGCTACTGTCTGCTGCTACTATGTACTGCTACTGTCTACTACTACCGCCTACTGCTACTATCTACTGATACTGTCTACTGCTACTGTCTCCTGCTACCGTCTCCTGCTACTGTCTACTGCTACTGTCTACGGCTAAGGTCTACTGCTACTGTGAACTGCTACTGTCTACCGCTTCTATCTACTTCTACTATCTACTGCTACTGTATACTGCCTACTGTTGCTGTCTAATGCTACTGTCTACTGCTACTGTCTTCTGGTACAGTCTACTGGTGCTGTCTACTGCAACCATCTACTGTTACCGTCTACTGCTACCGTCTCCTGCTACTGTCTACTCTCTACTCTCTACTGTCGGGTTTTTAATTACTGTTTCACTCATTCGGCTGGTTAACAACTGTAAGTCAATGCTAGTCTTCTATACCACCTAATGGTAAGAATTTGACTACTTTGAAATTTACATATTGTATAATTATTATTTGCTGATTTGCTTACCTCGAAAATAAATGATCAAAAAATAATCAGTAAATAAATTCTAGCTATGATAAACATTTTATTGAAAAATAATTTAAAGTTTGGCACCAACTTTTAACAAACTTTTCACTTCTAAAATCAGATCACATGATTTTCACATTATGAATATGCAAAATCGGTAGTTTTTTCTAGCTTTCGTTTACGATATCTCACCAAACAATTAAATTTAGATGTTTCTTTGGTACTTTGCGTTCACCCCTTCTACCTCTTAACGTTAGCGAATATATTCATTTTTAACAGTGGGTTATGATGCGGCTTGGGGGGCCACCTTTCACCCACACCAAAGCTGCATATGTTACGATGATATAAAATATAATATTAAAGGAATTGAAATTTTTAGTTTAAAAATTCAAAAAGTATAAATTGAGAGGTAGACGCAATTTATATTATAGGATAGGGTGACAAACGAGCACGCAGTCCACATGATTGTAACTGGTTGCTGTGGCCCGTATACATCTACATCTATACTCGATTATGAATCAAAATGCAGATACGTTTGTCACCCCTGAGAAATAAGATGGAATGCCTCGTTTCCAGTAAAAAGGATCTCCGGTTCTCAACACTCACCATGCGACGAAACACAGCAGCGTTAAGCTGCTATTTTACGCTGGTATTCTGTGAGGGCGTGGTCCTTCCCCGGACGAGCCGACCTATTTGTGCTACAATTATATTACTAATATAACTACATCATGGCTCTACCACGTATAAAATGGGATAATCCCAAAATACAGTTTCTTTAAATATTAAATCATATTCAACCCAAGATTAGCTTTCTTTCTTGACAAACAATACAGATTTTTTTTAATTTGTACATGACTTCTCTCGACGGCATCATTAAATACAAGGATTTATGCATAAACTACGATTGAACATCTATGTTTTTTATAATTTTTATATTTAAGCCAGTTCTTGACTAAATGGTGGTAAAATCATACGTATTAAATCTCACTGTTAAAAGCTTTTTCACTCAAATAAAATAATGAGAGTACTCCAATAATTTCTTTTTAAACATTTTCAAGAATTGCCTGAAGATTATTGGTGCCACAGTGAAGTGCCTGACATTCACTTACTCATTATGCTAACTTTTACGTCAAGTAGGTTTGCGGGAACTAAACTAAAATTAATCGAAAATATCAGTTGAAAAAGTACTTAGGGAATAATGAAACTGCGATTCAGATTATTTTTTGCGGAATTGTCCAATAAATGTTACTCACGGCATATTTCCTTGCTCGAGGCACCTGGATGGTTCAAGCCACCTTTAATTTATGCTAAGGAAAATTTTGAGGCATTTCACAGAAACATAGAGGAATAATAAAACAATAAAGAGAAATTTTAACGAACAGTGACATTATAAGAAAATGTAATAATAACATAATCGGACGGAATCAAATTGTTACATCTTTATGATTTAATTTGTTTGGTCTGAAGGAACCAATAATCCTCTAAATTGGTTATCCTCACGCGATACGGCATAAATGGTTTATTATTGCTACATCAAAAGAGTGAAATAATTTGCTATTAATCTCTTTCCATCTGATTACTGCTGTGTACTAACGGCAACGTTGAATCAGTACGAATAACAACCTCCGTCGAAGCTAGAGCACGATTAACCACCTCCGGGTACGTCACCACTTAGGGTTTAAAAAAATACTTTCTCTAAAAAGTAAAAACCAACTTCGATGCAAAGACAACATCATTATCATCGTTACAGGCCTTCACAAGTCCACTGCTGAACATAAGCAAGAAATGCCAAGAAATGCCTCAAAGCAAGGTCCTGAGACACCTGCGTCCATCGACTTCCTACATCTCTAACCAGGTCGTCGCTCCTTTTAGTGAGGGGCTGCCCTACACTTCGCTCAACCGTACGAGGTTGTACGCGAACCTTTCTTCCCCATCAGTTGTCGGTTCTTCGAGATCTATGGCCGGCCTATTGCCTCTTCTGTTTACTTATCCATCGGCCTATGTCGGTTACTCTGATTCTACAGCAGGTACAACATGGAGTATAGAAAAATTAAAGCCGCAACTTCAAAATACCAAGCTATTTTATTACTTTTGGTTATTTTAAGTTGTCTTTTAAATTTTATTAACAGTTAATTTTTTAAAGCTTTTGCGTAGACTAAGTATCATCACAATATTAACGTCGACTGAATAGTTAGTCTCATAAAAAAATTTTGTTCTGTTTTTCCATCCTGAGAGGGGAAATTTTTCCTTCGAATTTGTATGGGACCATTCCTGCATAACAACTCGGATGAAAAGAACCATCAAAATCGATTCACAATTGATGAAGAGGTCGCGTAACTCAACAACAACGACAAATATAACACACCCAAAAAAAGATACACGTCAACTTGTTAACCTCCTGCTTTTAAGTCGGCGAAAAACAGGTCTCCGGTTTTCGTACGGCTAAAAACACAGCAGTAATGAGTTGATGTTTCATGCCGATATTCTGTGCGAGCGTGGTTGTTCCCCGGTCGAGCTGAGTCTTTCCATCCGTGATGCCTCAAGCCGCTACAGTATGACCCTACCCTGTACAAAAGTCCCTGTTTACCTCAACTTGTACTTCCATTACGCGATTACTATGCAGGGAAAATTAATAGTAAACACCTCGCTTTTCAAAAGAACTTAAGACATTAAACCTATTGTTATTTGTTATGTAAATAATAACAAGCTACCACGTCATACTTCACAATAAAGTTACAAACAACAGTGATCTGTACCGGTTTAGGACTATAAAGATAAAATTAACGACAAATACGTGCTTTAGAGAAAAACTACGTGAGAAGTTGAGAAGTGACTTACACTATAATATATAAATTAAATAACCTTGAATACTTTACATCACATTATTACACGTTTATACAATTATTTAAATTCCCTATTGCTGGGCGTCCGCTTAAGTCCGGTTAAGTCCACTAAGCTATTAAGAAGGCTATACTCGGAGATTCTCTGCATGATTAAATCAGTAGTGAACATTTCTGAATTATAACGACAGTAACGGACAAACACCAACGTATCGGTAAGCAAAAATGACTAAGGTCGGGCCAAATACGATCTATCTGTCACCATATCACTTGTGGGTATATAATTCATCGGTCAGTAAGTCCTGAGCATAAGTTAGAAAAACATTTTTTTTTTTGAAAAATTCAATTTTATTCATCAACCAACTTTTTACCCGCGGCTTCGCCCTCGTGGGCTTTGATTTAGAAACATCGATAATACTATTTCGTACTATCGTAAATTAGCTTAAACTGGATCACTTGTAGAATATCGTCAAGTACACGTCGGTATCTGTGTCTATAATGGCTATATTATTGGCTACAGAACCACATAAGTTAGTTTATCAGAATCGCATAAATATCATAATATGATATCAAGCAACATCATTTTATATATCGGGTGCGGCTTCCGTTGTTTCTTTATGAAGAGAAAACTGTCCCGGAATCGGACATGTATGCAATATGCGTAATTAAAGATAACATAGTTTTGATAAAATAAGGTTTAACTTCACGGCCTTTACTAATATTGGTCCCATTGAATATTGATAAGTACCACATGTCGGTATATTTTTACGTTCGAGTAGAATTCAAAATTTCATAAATGTAGTTTTATTCACGGTAAACGCGTAAGAAGAACTAAATTCATGAACTCCTGTTAGCTAGAAATCTACGTAAGGTGGGCAACAGCGTCGTAACTTATTTGGCAGTCTCTGGAGAAAATCCAATTGATGAACGGGAGTAGAAATAGTATATTAGCCGT
>DWHP01004981.1:0-12212 GCA_018247895.1 Parnassius honrathi
ATACTATATTGTTAGATATTGGTGTTGAGGAAGTAGAAACATCATATTTTTTATTTCATGGGAGATACCTAACATAGTTTTAACTTTTACAGACAGAAAATAAACCCAGGATTTCGTGTCACGTATTATTTTGTTATATGAGCGAAAGAAGTATTTGAGAGACATGCGAGTCTGTAGGTCATAGTCTGTAGCTCTGTAGGAATAAGTCTTACAGATAAACAATGGTATTGACAACGTCTGCTTCCTTCTTCGTCTGTTTCTGGAGCGTGGCTAATTTTTATGTGTTCCCCGGATGACAAACTGAAGCTCTATTTATGTCCGACGACTGTCGAATCAGTGCGATTTTTTTATCGATGATTGACTAATCGATATGATAGCGAATTGTAGGTGTAAGATTTTTATGTAAATTACAGCCTACATACATACATCCTAATCATCATGTTGGATATAGGCTTTCTCACTACATATTCTAACGAACACGTGGCCAATTGGAACATAAAATTGCTATTAACAATTATTATTTGATTGATGCTTGCGTATAATTTGATTACCTGGAAACCTACTCGCGATTAGCGATTATTACTTTGGTATTTTTTTTAATAAAATTGATGTGACAAAGAAATTTACATTCCACTTGGATGGTAAGTGGTTAATACAACCCCTGGACACCCGTAACCATTTCAAACAAATAAGGCTCAATGCGTTGTCCCCTCTGAGGATTAAAGTGGAATGTTTGCAGCCAATATACTGGCTTTTCATGCTCTTCAAACTTGAAATCCAGCAGAGCAAGCACTGCCCTTTGGCACAGGAATACGTAAAATAATTGTATCTACTCAGACGGACTCTTAGTTTGAAAATAACTTCTACCACCTATTAGCTGTAGAATGAAATGGATTAATAAATTCCTCTTACCATACTCTTGAAGCCGGAACTCGGTAGATCAAGCACTGGTTTTTGGTACAGAAATACCTAAAATGATGGTACCCACTCAGGCGGACTCTTAGTTTGAAAATAACTTCTACCACCTATTAGCTGTAGTACCTATGCTAACAGAATGAAAAGGATTAATAAATTCCTCTTACCATACTCTTGAAGCTGGAACCCAGTAGAGCAAGCACTGCTCATTGGTACAGAAATACGTAAAAGGATGGTACCTAATCAGACTCCTAGTTTGAAAAGGAGGGTTTGGATTTGAAATCGTTTGGCAGAAATTTGTAGGAGTAAGGTGTTGTATTTGGTAGAGTTTTGGTTCCTATAACAATATAATTATAACAATCCCACTCGTATTAAAAAGTAATGCACCGCTTTCTAGAAAAGTTATATACATATTATAACCTAAAAGTGGATAAACGTGGAAAAACCAATGCAATATTACTTTGAAAACTGGATAGCACTCATTATTTTATGTAAGTGTGACAAGGACGTAAGACCATATCGAAGATTAGTGTCACATTATTATACTTCTATGGTCTATACTATTTTTCTACGGTCTATACTATCATAATAAATAATTAGGTTTACAAACAATAAAGGAATGATTATTACATACTTTACACCCAGATATCCCTTTCGAGTTAGGTTAGAAGGCTTATCATTTCGAGTTAAATGTTACCATAAATGTTATAATTTTGAGGTTAGGTCTGTGAGATTTTCTTTGTAATTTTTCTCAAGAACGGTGAATTAGGTACCATTTCAAGGGAGTAGTATTAAAGTGTAGGGATACTCCCCTTTTCCCCCATTCTACCTCCCCCCTCCTGCCAAACGATTCAAAATTTTTACCAAAATGACTTCGACCACCAAATAGCCGTAGAATGATAATAGAATTAAACATATCGATAAATTCCATATATTGTATCCACAGAGCGGTTTTTCCAATCGAACGTGATTACCTCCGACGCGACCGCGATGGACACGACGTCGGGGGTCGGCCAGGTGGTGGACACGTCGGACGACATCGCGCCTGACAAGCCGCTGCGCTCGCCGTGATGCTCGCCGCCGCGGTGGACGCCCGCGCCGCCGCCACACTGGCGGCCCGTCGCACACCGGACCCTTTGAACGTTCACCTGTCGCTGATCGCCTGACGCCTGACACCTGTCAAAATGTTTTTTCTTCTTTTGTAGCTAACAAAAAGACACTGAATCAAAATGTACTACGTACTAGAATAGACATTTACGGCAAGGACTAAGTAAGTATGAACCCATGGGCTTTAATATGTGTTGCGGACGAACAAATCTCGGCGTCTCTTCTAGTAAGTAGTACATATTAGTTCAATGATTTTATACGATTTTTTTCATAAATAGATTTCTTCAATTTTTTTTCGATATACTCTTCTTAGGTAATTTAATTTTACTGCTTGAAAAGCTACTCGGAAAAACAATCAGTTGTGTAGATGTCCGTTCGTTTGAAAATTGTTTTATAGTTTTCGTCGTTTATGCCAAACGAAAGTTAGAAACTAGTAATTAATGAAACACATTTATGAGCGGTTGTTTAGATAAACTCAAATCCTTCAACTTTTTTACTAAAAACTTTTCAATTAGCCTGTTTCCTCTGAAGATTTAAAAAAGATCCGCCAGAGGCAGCGCAAGTAATTTTCAGTTATCATTAAAATAAAAATACTAAGTAATAAATTATCTTGCCTAACAAACATTGTGCATTCGCGAATTGCGCTTCTGATAGCCGTAACAAGCAAGATGGTATAAAATTTGTGCCGTTTGAAACCTCAAGTTCAAATCACGATAAAATATTTGGAGTAGATTCATTTATCGCGAAGAATCGATTCAACAATAAAAAAAATAAAAAAACATACTTATGTGTGCACTAAATGTATATCTCTGAATGCACAGATAATAATAATTTTAGAGCTTTTTATCGCAATAAACCTGTCGGTGGAATATCAGTTAGAACAGTGTTGAAGACGGATTTAGGAGTAATTGTGAATGTCTGTAATGCAGAAAGTCAGAAAGAAGTTGTTGAAGTTCAAGGCTAAAAATATATTGAAAGGTTTAAAATAAAACTGCCACATGTAGTTTTAAATGTAGATTCATGTCGAAACAACGTTAATGAGCTTAAATATCAAAAGATTTTGATGCTTTTGGTAATTTTGGGAGCTCCTGCTCCTGAATCAATAAAAAAGTGGCTTACTACGGTTTTAAAAACAGTGCGGCAATCGTCACGGTCACAACAAAGAATTTCACTAAAATCAACTTATTTTGACATTAGTTCGACTACATTCGGGATTATTACGTGCAGATATGAGTTATTTGGATTGAATGTAAGCATTGGATATCTTTTAAAGATGTTCACAGCTTAGATTCAATTCGTGTATTAACTTTGTTTAAAAATACTGGATATTTTCCTTCTGCAGACACTATTTGAAAAAAAAACTATTTCCCTAAAGTATTTAGAAAATTTATAAATATACGTGTCATCATTGATTGATTTGAGTGGCATTTGGTAAAGCCAATAAATTTCAACTAACGAGGAAACATTTAATCGAGTAACACTTAGTCACAGTCAGTTAGTTAACATTTAGTTACGAACACTCAGTCGACATCATCTTCCGTTAATTCAATTTGTATAATATACGTTAAACGTTACTGTCGTACATATGTATACCCCTCCCCCCACCTGTGCCGCCTCTGGCGGATCTTTTTTTAAATCTTCGGAGGAAACAGCTTAATTGGAATATAGTTTTTCTTTTCAGTGATCAAATTAGCGCGTGAGGAGGCTTATGTAGAGTCATACCTAACTTATTCATTACTCAAGATTTTTTAAGAAGACAAAACAGTCTCCCCGCTTAAAATTTTCTACTATGAGTCTAATTTTAATTAAAAAATTAAAAAAAAAATTGTTTTTCACATAACGTTCTGTACATTTATTTACCGAATTACACAGTCGTATTTTTGTAAAGTTACAACGGACATAACGTAGTGAACGGTTGTTTTATATAATAGTTTAAGCTTTTTAAATTGTTATTTCTTTGTAGGCATTTTAAATGGTATATTTAATTGACTTTTATTGATCTCTTTGTGTCATATACGTGACTGAAGACAGAGATTACGTATTATTTCCCGCTAAAAATTTTAACAATATTTACTTTTCCTAGAAATAAGTTAAATTTTCATTTTGACTCTTCAGCTGTAATTGAGTGTCAAAATTTTTCGTTTCAATATTCTGGTCGTCAAAGGCGGAAGAATAAAATGCGTGGGCGCGTGTAAATATTGTTAAATATATGAATAATTAAAGAGGACCGCGGCAATGGTTGTAGGAGCAGTAAATTTTAAATTATGTGCGGTATTGATTATCTGTGCTTGTGTCAATTTAAAGTAACATTGTCGCATCGGCACTAGGCAAATCAAAACTACGCCATCTACATAAAAAAATCAAAATCACTGTAATATAAATACAGATAATCAATAAAATTTTCATTCATTAATTGATAAGGTGACAACAGAATACAATACTTCAACGATAATGTTTAAATATGTAAAATACGAAGCTACATAAGTACACAACATATATATTCTAATATTTTTATAGAATATAAATCAAGTATAATGAATGATCAAGCCTTCCAGTAATTTAGTAAAATAATAAAATGAATAAAAGTGCAGCTTATATAGTAATTATTTTGCTGACCTTTAAGGCAGTTTAGGGAAGTTGTATAGAAAACAAATGCTTCCGATCGAAACGTATTTCAATTGACGTAAGTGTGATATTATAAGTTGTTTTTGTTTCATTGTTGTGTGTTTTGTATTTAAAAGTAAATAGTATAAGCTTATTAGTTTACAAAGAGAAAAATTAATTTATTGAACGAATATTTAATAAAGACGAGCCTTGCTTAAGAGTTAGTTTAGTTCTACAAAAGTAGCCGTGAGCCTGTCGTATTTGTTCTTGCTTTTGTTTTGAGACGTTTAACTCAACACCTAATTCATTCAATTCGACATTCCCATTAAAATCCTATATAATTCAGAGAAACTTCATTCATAAAAGTTCGAATGTTGTTTGAATGTTTTTCCATTTCGAGAGCAAGGATAAATAAAACTAATGTAGTTCGATATCGGTCGAAGGACATTTAATAGGTGCCTTTCATAAATACAACTTATATTAAACTCTAATAGGGACTTGTAAATTGTAGTGTTCTTTTAAATCCATCCGCTCATACCTGTACTGTGGACAAATCATTATTAACATTGTATTTAGGATGAATAATTTAGTGAATTATATAACTTCATTTGATCTGCCATTTTTCAATTGTAACTAGATATTTATTATTTTCTTTAATATGTTATGCTAAAATGTACCGCTATCATCATACAAAATATATGTAGAGGTTAGTATTTTAATCAACAGTAATTTTCGATCGCAATTCCGTGGCCATACGAGAAAAGCTAGTCATTAGAGTTACAATGTAAATTTAATGTTACTTAAAAATAAAGGTAAAATTATTTACAATTATTAATTAACCCTTACGTTTATTAGTAAAGGGACGAAACTAAAAAATGTTGCCAAATTACACGTAATAAAATCCAAATATATATACACAATTTTTAATAGATTTAGATTTATATAAGTGTGGTACGGTTAAGTTTGCGTTTTGGTAGTGGAAATCAATTGTTGAGAATGCAGCTAAGGAAAACTTTGAAGCAAACATGGCAATTAAAAATATCAAA
Organism: Parnassius honrathi; assembly: GCA_018247895.1. Taxonomy (NCBI): domain Eukaryota; kingdom Metazoa; phylum Arthropoda; class Insecta; order Lepidoptera; family Papilionidae; genus Parnassius; species Parnassius honrathi. The sequence goes on from DWHP01004981.1 coordinate 5,673, forward strand.
AATATTGACGCAACATTATTACAAAGTTATGCTACACAACTACTTGAGAGAAATTTGAGTTGTTCTTGTCACATTTGTATTAAAAGCATCAATCACCTTTTATGTACTTATTTGAAAACGCGTGCTTTTTTCCAAACTAGTATAAATTGATAATTTCAAAATTATTTAAAGAATTTTACATTCATTTATTCGGCAGTATATTTATATAAGACATTTAGTAAGATAGTAAAGTAGGAACGTAGCAATAAACGACAAGCAATAAATAATTTAAAATAGTGTTATAAAAAGGCTTTAGTAAAGCTAGAGATTGGTACTGAAGTAGGTTGACCATATATTCGTAACAATTGACTCGCAAAATATTTTTTCTATAGTAAATATGGCTGGGAAACCAAATACTGTATATAAAAATGATCAATTTTGTTAGAAAAGCCATTTGGTACAATTCTTACATAGCTATGTCACAAATAGAAACTATAGAGGTATTGTTGATACAGCTGTAATAGTTCAACGAGGCCGGAAAATGGAGATTAGTCAATTGCTAGCTGTAGACATTATTAGAATATCTATTTAAAAAACTATAAAATTAAAAAGGTCACTAAAGGCTTGTTGGATACGTTATTCAGATTACCTACACAATTTCGTCGTTTAATATCTGAGTGGTTTAACATTGTACAATCGTTAAGGCAATATAAAAATTGGTGACGAATTTAAAAAGCTCATTGGTGCCGAAAATTCTAGACTGTGATTAAATTGTTCATTCTGAACGTGTCTTATATTGAAATAGTTGTTTTTGTATGATTGGCAAAATGCACGGTAAGTGCTATTGGGAGTTAATAAATTAAACACCGCTGTATATTAAAGCGATACACGAAATCATGTTGTATGAAATGCATTTGTTATTAAGACAAATTTATGGTGTATAACCAATGAAAAAAGATGAGAGTTGTAAAACTTTTTATTGACAGCCTTAGTAGATTCGGTAGTCGTTCTATTGATAGCTTTGCAATAGTTTGTGTGTGTGTGTGACAAGCACATTATTTTAAGGAAATGTAATATACGTGAAATAAAACAATAAACGTCGCTGTATGCTTTAGAATAGGGTGTTTGTCACAACATGACTTTCGTTCTATTTTTATTAGCACCATTGTTACGATATTGGGAAATAATTGAAAGCCTAAACATTATGTGCCTTAGATACAACAATATTGTATGATATTTATGATGCGTTCTATACAACGTGCTAAACTAGAAATAATGATTATCATTGTTTTGAAAGCCTAAAACTTGACTTTTGTCTCCATTGTTAGAGTTCATTTATGCAAAGCTTCTGTGGATCTGTTACATGTTATCTAAACAAATGTATACCCAAGAATGATGATTTAAACTTCCTAATTGTAAAAGAGGCCCAAGTACTGAAAGGTGTTCTTCATTATTTGTAATACCCCTACTGTTCACTACATATTGAACTTTATGTTTTGCCTTAATTAAAATAATAACTGGGCACCCAGCAGTCTGGAAATTTATTTCGAATCCAGAATAATCATAACCCTCTTAATAATTATCGTAAATAAGTGACGCTTCGATGCGTAGTTTTGCTGAAATATAAATACTTCTAATATATTCTATAATTTTAGTAATTACCTACATTATACCCACTTAAGTACCTATTATATACTTTACATGGCATGTATATCTTACTCTACGCAATATTTGAATTAGGCACGCTTTTGGTTTGAGAGAAATGTAGAAAATGTTTTATTCTCGCAAGGCTTTTTAAAATTTTAACAATCAATATTTCAAACAACATTTAATATGTAATTATTAACCTTTTCACTTCATTGTAACTTTATTTCTTATGTAAATTTTTAATGATGTTTTTAAACAATACAAATCCGTCTTAATATTAAGTTTTGTGGATTCTGAATTGAAATAAGATACATACGTAATTGACTATATTTGTAAGGATAATTATTAACAGTTAGAAAAATACTCCTAGTTACATATTTCTTTGTTTCATCAAATATGATGTGCAATTATAATTGTTTAGCGAATTTATTAATATTTTAGTGTTTTATGATGTGTCCATGACCCAAGATTGTCTGTAAATACCTTCTGAAGTGTATTTATATAATAATTTCCTTTTTGTATATTTTAACAGCGGAATGATAATTAATATTTTAGAGAAATCTTCAGAATTCACTCTCAGTGTATTTTACAATTTTTCTATAGTTTTTTATGTTTTTAAATTTATGTTAAGATCCCACATACCTAAATAAAATGATATATTTTCTTAACAGCGATTATTATAAAAAACAACAAAATCATTTTGATGAAGCAGAAAGGATGACATTTAATTTAGGTATGCATAATAAACTAAAGATAGACTTGTAAAAATGTTATAACATGTATTTTTAACCTATACATAGTAAGATATTTATAGAATTTTAGTCGTTTAATTATTTCGAACGACTTGTTATAAAGAAAATTGGTGCTTAAAGCTTAAACAATTATGACGGTACGTTGACGTACTGCGTGTGTATTGTCATGGTGGGGTTGGAGCATTTTTGACATAGCATGCGTTGTTATGCTTAGGTTTGGTGCCGAATCATTTATTTAATGTAAAGTTTTAAATTGTAGACCGCTAACGTATGAAATTTCTAATTATTAATTTAATATTTCAATGTTCAATCATAAAATTATAATTTATTTATTACAACGAGGCAATGTTTTGCTGTAATTTTTATTTTCCGTATTTTGAGGAAACCAAATATTTTTAATGATATCAAATATGTAAGAAATATTTATTTTTAAATATCAGAGTTTGAACGCAGCTACAAGGTTAGCTTACCAGGTTTAACTTTTTTTATTTTAACTTTTTATTTTAGAACGCATATTGTTTTTTAATTTAAAAGAAAGAAAGTTTACTCTATGTATTATCTAAATAAAAGATTCGACATCAGGGCTTGAGCTGTTATAATAATGTAGGTAAACATTGCTCAATATCGATGAAAACTGAAAGTGTTACAGTTGACGCAATACAAACAAACAAACATTATATAATTGAGTTTTATTTAATGGTACCTTTTTATTCTGTTGTTTTTTTTTTCTTAAAATATCCAATAAAAAAACTAAATATTACTTACTGCTTTTATCCTATAAAAGTTAACATTGAAAGTTTGTTAGTCATCTATCCATCAATATATACATATAGGTTATAAAATTTCATTGCTGAACATAGGCCTACAGTTTGCCTTATAGGGGTATTTTGCCATAGTTGCCACGCTTGGCAAGCGGGTTGGCAGCCGCAGTTTTTTTTATTATTTTGAGTTGTTATCAGGAAGACGCTGCTGCCCATCTCCTGTTCCAGTCTGTCGCCTCTAACGACACATACAGTCAGAGATCGTTAGTTTGGTAGTAAAAGAAAATCAATTTTTCAGACGTTGTAGCGTTTTTCTATGATAAAATCAATCACATCATATAGTACGTGAGGGTAATGTGGTCATCCCGTTAATACGGTCACTTTCTTATAACTCAAAAACTCGGGCTTTGTTTTGCATGGATGGCTTTGTGAGACGGTAGCTCTTCATCAGTCAATCAAATAATAAAGGGTCACAAGGGCAATGCTTTATCGACGCCATTTGGACGGTAGACATATTACAATAAATATTTTAGTCAATTTTAGTACGGTGTAGTGTAGTTAGTTTATTTAAGTTGATTTTCAGAAGTCTTCCTAATGATTGCCAAAGCTTGTTTGATTTTTTTTCTTAATATGGTAGTAATAGTATACGACTTTGTGTTTTTGTGTCTACCCTTCTCCTAGTTTTGGTTTTGTAGGGCGGCGAAGCTTTAGGTGACCACCATATTACTCTCGCGTACCTTACTTAATAACCAAACAGTTCTTCGTACCTCAACTGATACCTATTTAATATATGAGATTTAGGCGCGTTCCCACTGTTCAGTGGGAGGTTGCAATGTGAAGAAAATTACGATCCTTGCTGTCAGATATGGTCTCACCAGGGGTACTAATGGCATTGAGGTGGTTCGGGAATGTATCACCCCATTTCGTTCTGTAGGTATCATAAAGGCCGACTATGGAAGACACCACAAAGATCAAATGCCTTCTGGTAGATGGCGGTGACCCGCCGCTAAGATTTCGGTCACTTTAAAATCCTATCCATACAAAGGTTGTCTGGATCCGCTTTTACCGATAAGACCGCCCAAGATTGACTTTTGTTTTGGTAAGTGCAATAAAGAATTATCTATCAACCTATTTATCGCTTGCATCATCAGGGATGTTTGCAGAAGCACGAATAGATGACTTCTTCGTAACAATGTGTAAAAAAGTGTACTCCCCGTTGAGCACAACGCTTGGCAGCCGCAACCATAGAATACTATAATATATATAATATTCTATGGGCGCAACTATATTATGAACATTTTCGCCGAGCCGCGCTACTAGAACGGTTTATTAAAAAGTACACTGAATATAACTACTTTTACGGATTTTATCGTTTTTAATTTCGTTGATTTTAATTCCCGACGTTTCGGGTATTTTTAAGCACCCATGGTCACGTGGGACTAAGGTGATTGAAGTCTCGGTGTCAGTGTTAATGCAGAGTACCTTCAGCTTTTAATTATTAGTAATGGTCCGATCCACGCAGATTGAATTTACTGTGTCTTGAAGTCTTGCAGTGGTATGCTTGGGTTTAGTTTTAATTTTATTAATTATAGGATCCCGATTCATCCTTGACTGGAATCGATATCCTTTTGCGGGAATTTGTGGTCTATCAAATCTGAGGTAATGTCGGGAGTAGTCTAGTATATGATCATATTTTAACTAAACCCAAGCATACCACTGCAAGACTTCAAGACACAGTATGTTCATTCTGCGTAGGTCAGATCATAAATAATAATTAAAATCTGAAGGTACTCGGTTAACACCGACATCGGGACGTCAGTAACCTCAGTCCCCGTGACCATGGGTGCTGAAAAGCACCTAAAACTATGGGAATTAAAATCAACTAAATTAAACGCGATAAACTCCGTAAAAGTAGTTTTATTCAATGTGTAGTGTTCGCGTAAATATAAGAAATCATTAAGTAATTATAAGTAGTTATGGAACTAATATTAGTATATAGATAAGGTTCGCCATGTATAAGGTGAATCAAAATTATGTATAGAATAAAAACGATTCTATTCTTTTCTTGTACGCTATGCGAGATGATCGTACTATTGATTATATATCGAAGACTATTTTGATCTTTGTACTTTTTCTTCTTAACACTTCACATACAATTTTTAACATCACATCAAAAACTTAACATTGGGTACCGACGTCGTCACCTTATGTCGGTGGGTTCGTTGCTTAGTTTCGCTTTAGTAGTCGTTTCTTCATTCAAAATGATATATTATCAGGCAGAAATCAGAAGTACTGACGGCTTGATAACGCAAGTGGATTCGAATCCCGCTCGGAGCTTTGTAAGGCCTAAAAATAATTGTTCCGGTTTCACATTTTTGTCCATGTGCAATTTATGTATGTAAACTGCCTCCACTGCACAGAAGAAAATCCTAGTGTGGGGTAGCGTTCATTAAATAAAATGAAATAAAAAAAGAAATTTTGCTTTAGATGTGAAGAAGTGCTGTTGCTCAGAGACGACAACGCGTCTGTAATCTTCCTTCCTTGCAGTTGGCTGCAGGTGTCCATAAGCTGCAGAAGCCACTTTCCATCAGGTGGACTCTTAAGTTCTGGTGTCTCTACGGTTTAAAATTCTAAAAAATCCGATTTTATATCATCAGCGATTTACGTAGAAAAAGAAATGAACTGTGGTGTGGTTGAAATGGCGAGTTTCGAAGATTACAAGACAAATTACGAGTTGAATTGTCCATCAGACCGAACTTCGATCACGGCCAGTGAGTTATAAGCGCAAGACAAAATTATAGTGCACGAGTGTGTGCGCAAGAAAAGATGCAATTTCTATTACGTTACTCTCGCAGTCCGATGAGCGTGGAACATGCAACTCCCTTACTCCCGGCAGCTACTAATTCATAATTATTTATTTGCATAGAATGTAGGTAGATATTACAAGAGTATTATTAAAACATAAATGTTCCTATACCTTCTACCTTATCGAGGCGTGCAAATATAGACTAATGAGATATAACAATTTTTTTTGATGAATTCAACTTATTTACAAATATCAAAATGTTCATATGCAAAAACAGTAAAAAAACTAACTAATAATTATTCTATAAATATCGAAGTTCTTTATAAACTCACGGCAAAAAATTCAAGCATTTTTAAATACAGATATTTAAATATGTAATTTGTTTTGATTTTTGTGATCAAACTACTCATTAACAGTATAGAAACAATTAAGTAAAAGCCATTCATGAAATTTGTTTTTAACTGGAATTTTTTAAACCCGTCGGGTAAAGAGTTAGATTTTAATCGCCATTATATACGAATTTTTTTGGAAGAGCATCAATTTACATTTTGAAAAGTATATTCTGTTATTACATTTTTCTCTTAAACTTCTATCT
>DWHP01004982.1:0-12211 GCA_018247895.1 Parnassius honrathi
GACTGACTGCGCTGACGCAGTGGTTTTGTCACGTAACCGTCACGTCAGCGGGCGATGGGGTCGTCACTTCCCGACGCGTATTATTATTATTATTATTACTTTTATACGTCGTATGGTGAGTGTAAAGAACCGGAGACCGGTGACAACGCATCTGCATTTTGATTCGTAATCGAGGATAGATGTAGATGTCTATGGACCACGGCAACCACTTACCATCTGGTAGACTGTGTGCTCGTTTGTCAACCTATCCTATAAAAAAGAGACTAATATCTCATCTGTTGATGACGTAGACTCCTGCTTTGAAGACACTCGCATTCTAATCGAATGGGAAGACAGATGGTGGTAAACTATTTCACTTCTTTTACTGTAAGCACTACGTACGACAAAAAACAAGTTTAATTTGAATGCGTGCAATGTCGACTCGAACATCGAATGTTAACCATCTGTATGTCTGCTTTTAAATAATAAAGAAAGATTCCATTAGCGAATTTTATGACGACTATATGACGAAAAATCATCTGTGGTTCGGCAGATGACCTTCATAAGTATGCGAAAAACGAGACCCAAACTTCATGTCCGGAGTCAATTTCCAAATAATCGTCTCTAAAAATTAGACAACTTTTGCAAGAAATTTTTTATTGCCATACCACAAGGGCTCTTACTTGTTCCTACCTATTCGTAACCGATGCAACGTGCCGTTAAAAAATCTTTTATGATTTTTTCGTTTAATAATTTCTTCATGGCTCTACGTGGTAGAGCCATGCTGTATCTATATTATGGTTGGAGTACGAATGGGTCGGGTTGACCAGGAAAGGACCACGCTCTCACAGAATACCAGCGTAAAATAGCAGCCTAATGCTGCTGTGCTTCGTATGGTGAGTGTAAAGAACCGGAGACCCTTTTTACTGGAATAGGCATATATATAGGCATATAGGCATTCCATCTTGGTCAAACAGAGGTAACAACGCATGTGCATTTCCATTCTTAACCGAGGATAGATACTTGTAGTCTATGGGCCACAGCATCCACTTACCTGCAGATAGGCTGAGCACTTGTTTGTTAACATAGTTCTATATAAAAAAAAAACAATATAATTAAAGTACACTGTTTGTAATTACAGGGTGTAATATTTTCAATTTCCTGTAGCATAGAAAGAGGTATCATAGTGACCACATCTGACGATCGTTCTGTTCGGATATGGGGCCTGAATGGGCCTGATTTAGATCGTAACACAAAGGCTTATTGGGACAGTGTTACCATTTCATCCAAACATGAATTATATGGACATTTAGCTAGGGTGATGCGGAACTGTATTACAAACAGATACGTAATATCTGTCGGCGAAGATTCGGGCATTTGCTTCTGGGATACCGATGGAACCTTACTCAAGAGGATTGGCGCCCATCAAAATGCACCTATATGGTCCGTTGACGTTGACGAATATAATCTGGTCACGGGTGGAGCGGACTGTGGTGTTACCACACATCCTTTAACAGTTGCCAGTGATTACAGTAATTCTGATACACTGCGAATAGGTGAAGGAACTCCAAAGAAGTTGGTTTTTACAGCACGAAGAAATTTAGCCATCCTCAACGAAACTGGACATTTGATCTATTATGTTATAGCTGGGAAAACAGAATTTATACATAAAATAGAACATAAGTCTACTTACGTAATGCTTAGTATTTCGCCGTGTAAACAAATAATAGCAGTGGCTGATATGAATGGAAATCTGGAGATTTTTGTTGAAAACTGTAAAGGCCCTGCAAGTGTTCAGAATTTTATAAGCACAAAACTACAAATAAATAAAATTTTATCTATGCAATGGGCAGACAACAGACATTTAGTACTCTGTACCGAAGGTGGTGAGGTATGTGTTGTAGCATCTAAAGGTAGTGAAGTAGAAATTGTTTCAAAATTTTTACTTCCACATTGTAAAGAAAGATGGCTGACCTCTGCAGCTATGAACTTAGACAATAACTTATTAGTTGTGGGAGATCGATGTGGTAACATTCATTGTTTCAAAGAAGGCAAAAATCCTATAAAAACATTCGCTAAAGTACATGGTAGATATGGTCCTACCTCGATAAGAATAAAAAATAATGAAATCATAACAACTGGCAGGGACGGAACAATCAAATATTTTTCAGTGAACTGTAACATCGGCGTATATCGAATAAAACATATTGGTTCTAAGAATTTAGGATTTCAATGGGTAGAAAAATGTATTGACTCCCAAAATAATTTAATTTGTGGTTTCCAAGAGAGAGTGTTTGTTATAGCCGATTTAAAAAATAATTCGAAGTTGCTCGAAGTGCCTTGTGGCGGAGGCCATAGATCTTGGGACGTAGTACGCTATATAGAAAATATAAATAATCATTATGAACAAATTATTAAATTAGTTTACTTAAAAAATTCTGATATTAAAATGGAGACATTTTGTTTAAGTAAAATTACATCCAAAGACATTATAAAGGGTACCCATCCAAAAGAGATTAACTGCTTGAAATCACACCACCCACAGTTAAAGGAATCTATGACGTTCTTTATATCTGGTGGTGAAGATACAACTCTAAGAGTTTCAAGTGCTAAAGAAACTAAACATTTCCAAGATGAGGTTATTATAAAACGTCTGTCTAGTATCAGATCTTTGAAAGTTTTTCTTCTAGAAAGTGATAAGCTACTAGTTGTATCAGGTGGTGGAAGAGCGCAAATTTGTATTAATATAATAAATTTTGTTAAAGACTGTGATGATGTCAAAGTAGTGGTGGAAGATGTTCTTGACTTTTTAGTCAAAGGGACAGACAAAGAGCGTAAAGGTAACAAAACTTGGCGTAACTGTTCTGTGGATTTCGATCCAGAAACTCGAATCATGGATTTAGAGATTGTTGAAAACAAAGATAATTGTTTTCTTATCTATGCAGGGTGTTCGGATGCGTACCTTAGAATTTTCCAATTTAAATACAACGAGGACAAGGTAACGTTCGAACCTTTAGGACAGCTTAAGTATCATAAAACGTGCATACTTAAAACACATTGTATTAAATTTCTAGATAAGATTATTTTAATGACGTGTACCACAAGAGGAGAGGTTTGCTTTTGGGATGTTACTGAACCAACTAGTGTAACAGATACTGATACTAGAGCGTTCTTTGAACCTTTCCTCTCTACGACCACCAACAAATCTGGAATTAACTGCATTGCGTCAAAAATAATTTCGGATATAGAAATATTGTTCGCTACAGGAGGAGACGATAATGCTATTAATGTAAAAATAGTTCGTGTTCCAAATGAAGATTTCAAATCCGCTAAAATTGTTCATAATTGGACATCTGATAAATTTCACAGTTCTCAAATAACTGGTGTTTTAATAAAAGGCAACATTTTAGTGACAGCGTCAATTGATCAAAGGGTTACAGTCTTTAAAATAAGTAAGAATGGCCGTGAAGTAGAATTTCTTTATCAAACTATAAGTGATGTAGCTGACATTCAGGGCATCGATCTCGTCAAGAATTCCGGGTGAGAAATACTCGAAGTATCTTATTCTTGTTTATTAGCGCTTTAAAGAACATTGCTGGACACTCAATTATTATAGTTTTTAAATTTATATATGTTCATGTATTTTACTTCATACCTCTAAATACCTAAGCATTAATACTGATGCAAATATCACGACTGACTGACACGCAGAGATTCCTATTTCTCATCAGTGCGGCGGGGAACAGCCCAAATAAACACTTGTGCGGTGCTTAATTCAATTTGGGAAATCCCGGGGGAAACCATTCATTCATTTATTACAGCTTGTCAAAGTTCACTGCAGAACATAGGCTTTCCCTGTAGTTGTCACACTTGTCACAATTCACGTGGGAGAGCCATGCTGCAGCTATATTGTTGTAACACGAATGGGTCTGCTCACCGAGGAAGTACCAAGCTCTCACAGGATAACAACGTAAAATAGCAGCATAATGCTACTGTTTCGTATGGTGAGTGTAGAGAACCGGAGACCCTTTTTACTGGAAACGAGGAATTCAATCGTTTCAACATTTTGATTCATAATCGAGGATAGATGTAGATGTCTATGGGCCTCAGTATCCACTTGCCTTCCGTTGGACTGTGTACTCGTTTTTAACCCCTATTCTATGTTAAAAAAATTGTCAGTCGGGTTGGTAACCGCAGAGACGTGTCCTTCTGCCGCCTTTTACGACACTCACGGGATAATACAGGATGTACTAACATTCTCTAGTACTAAGGCAATAGTATCGTCCTACATTTTTTATTCCGTTCCATTTCGAGAAAGTTACGTATCCTTATCATTGAAGTAAGTACTACGCACTAGAACAGACACAGTGTAAAATCTGTGCTGCAGTGCGGGGCGCTTGGTTGGATGAACAGAGTACCTTTACGGCACAGACTAAGTTTGAACCCGAGGGCTATGACGCGTGTTGCAAACCAAGTCTAGGCGTCTCTTCTAATATTGATCCTAATATTGTTTTCAGGGACACAATTACAGTTTGCGTTTTTGGAAAAGGGATCGAAGTGTTGGCTCTGTCTTTAGAAGAAGCCAATTTAACGACTTCAATTTAGACATAGTATGAAGCTAACAAAGAAATGTGATTATCGTAGCGCAGGTACTACGAACACGCAATGTGAGTGAATGTTTTTGATATAAGGATACATGGTTGATTGTGATGTACTGAAAATCCCTCAGATTTTAATTATAAACGGTCTTTGAAACAAAGAACTTTAACTTTTATTGAGACTTAGGTAAAGCCTTTCGAAATAATCAATGTTAATTCCTTTTTTAGAAGTTAATTATTTTGAATATTCTACACTTTGACGTACACGCGTGATGTTGCATTATTTCAGCATTACTAATTATTTTTGCAACAGCTTAAAGACCTTATAGCCCCTCTACACGATGGACCATTGCGATGGCCCACTATGATGGGCCAACGTGCGGAGGGCGTAGTTGTGTCGGATGGCTTATGGCACGTGCGATGGTCTTGGCGATAGCGACAGTGTCGGTTTTTCCACCGCACATCAAAGGTAGTGGGCCAGCGATGACGGTACGCGTCTACACGTGGCCCATTCTACAGATTTGAGCGCTAGGCGGTTGTAATTAATATTTAATAATTAATTATTTAATTATTTGTGTTTAAATAAAACTAAATTCACTTAGGATATATTTAGTTCCATTGCGATGGATAGATAACATCCACCATCTTCTACGCCATTTCTTTTTGATAACTCAATTCTTGTGCACATTATGAAAATAACAGTACGTTTTGTATGGACATATTGCCGCAGCGGCTAATTCATCCACGTCCATCTCGAAAAAAGTTTCGATCACAACTGAATGTGTAGTTGCGTGTCAACCATCGCATGGCCATTTCGCTGGGCCAGCGCCGGCCCATCGTGTAGAGGAGCTATTACAGTTGTGAAACGCCTTTGATGTCCGGCGATGTCGCCGCCCGCGTAGTGATTTACGCGGCCAGTGTGTATGCTACGGATCGTCACGAACATGGAAATAAAATGACTTTGGTTATTATATATGTTAGGAAAAAACAAATTACTTTCGTGACACTTTCTTTTTATAGATGTTTGCAGTTAAATTTAATTATGTAATGTATTCGCATTCGGATAAACAATTTTATCAACCAAAAAGATTTCTTACAATTGAAAATAAAACGGTGGGATACAATACTTTATAAACGGACAAAGGGCACGTCAAAGACTTTGGGACAAAGGGCGTACTTATAATGTGCCATTGGTTTGTTCTCAAGTTGTATCTAAATAGCAATCAAAAAACAAAAAGAAAATCCTCGGGACTCCGGTCACCCTGGTACTGTATACCATGTTATAGCTGCAGCACGAATAAAGGGGACCTAGGAACGTAGCTCGCATAGAATGCCAGTATGATATATTCTCTATAGCGCACGCAGTTTTTATTTGGAACGAGGCATTCCATCTTAATCCTGAGGAAGGGCAACGCATCTATATTTTGATTCTTTACGGGGGACAAATATAAACGATCACAGCATCCACTTATGCAGGAGAAAGACTATGTAGGTGGAATACGTGGCTCCCTTAATGGTGAGAAATCACCACGGTTTATGATTTCTTTGACGTGGTAAATCCATGCCGCAGCTATAAGGTTGTAGCACGAAGGGGTCGGCTGGACCGGGGAAGGACCACGGTCTCACAGAATACTAATGTGAAATAGCATCTTAATGTTGCTGTGTTTCATAGGAAGAGTGTGAAAACCGAAGACCCTTTTTACTGTAAACGAGGCAGTCCATCTAGTCCTCAGGGATGACAACGCATCTGCATTTTGATTCTTAATCGAGGATAAATATAATACATGTCTATGGGCTACAGCATTTACTTACCATCAGGTAGATTGTGTGCCCGTTTGTCACCCTTATTCTAGTCTATGATTGGCAACCTAATTTATCATCCTGAATTGTAAAAAAATCTTATTGTGACAGATTACATAATCCCGCGCTATTCGTGTAAGTTCTTAAGATATTGCACCGAGATAACGGCCGTAAAGTGCAAATGCGTTTATCTAAAACCGAGATGCGACATTTTGTTTGTTCGGATTAGCTCGGATAAATTACAATAGTAACCCTTAACTGCCTACATTGTTGTTCAACTGATAAACAATGGAAAACACTAGAATTACAACAATATAAAGTTTTGTAAACAAGAGCCGTGGTTTCAATATCTGGGATGTTTTCTATACGAGATTATAATTAAATTAGACCTCAGCCATGACTTCGTCCGCGTAGAACTTAAACAAAAACTTATAGATATGTAATAGTGGTGTTTGGGCAAGTAAAGCTCGAATAATCAAGTAGCTCGATGACGTCGACAAATCCATTCTACCATCGATCGACGGTCAATCGATTGGTGTTGGAACACCCTTAGATTGTAAGATCGATCTAGAATCTAGATCGCTCCTGGCACTGCTCTCTGTTTGTTCGTGAAGTTTTATCACAGTCGGGTCAGCTTGGAATGGCTGGAAGCTTAGCACGGACAGACAAACAGACAATAATTTTAAAAATGGATATACTTACGTGCCTTAATGCAATTGAGTTTAATAGAAGGTAGTTATTTCAATATGGTAGACAGACAATACATTTATCACCACCTGCATATGTGAGAAATAATAATAGTTTTTATTTTTTTTATTCATATGGCTTATTAACAGTCAACTTACAAAATTACAATCTTAAATAACAGAAAAGTTTCTTAAGCTAAGTGTAGCTACTTACTAGTAAACACATATAATGACTACTTACTAGTAGAAAATACATTATAACTATAACTTAAGTACCTGTTTGTAGTTAGAAAATATGTGTATTTTTTTAGAATAAATGTGACGAATGAGCTCACGGTTCACCTTATGTTAAGGACTTACGGTAACCCATAGGCATCTTCATTTTTGTGGTTGTGACCCATTCTTGCTACAACCACAATATAGCTGCAGCGTGGCTCTGCCACGTATAAGTGACTTCCACGAACTAAAACTACAACAACGCGGGTGACTAACTTCTCTATTTACTGCTCTTGTGCCCAACTGTGGGACGTATGCACATAGTTAGGTACTTAGTTTTTATTTAGTAACAAAGAGTAAATTTTTCATGCATTGTTGTGGTGAAACGAAGATAATATTAGGAATTTTAAAATCTGAAACGTGCAATTAATTTATACATAACATAAACACTCACGCCTGTCACCCAGAGGGGTCGGCAGAGACACAGCATTCCATTTGACACAATCCTGTCAAACCTCTCTCGTCTGCTTCACATCCATATACCTACGCACACATGCTCGTCGGTTACGGGTAGTCCTAATTTGGCCCGTCGATAAATTTTCGCCTAGGACGTCCCTTTCTGACTCTGTCATTCACTTCTGCAAAATAAATTTTCTTTGTCACTCTTTCCTCATTCATTTTTTCGCCATTGAAGAAAACACCGAAGCATTCCTTTCTTAATCCTGATCACAACATCATCTTGCAAACCACACTCTTCTTTTATCACACGATTTCTCATCCTGTCATTCAGATTCAGCCCTAACATACTCCATAAAGACCGCATTTCTACTGCGTTCATTCTACTCTCGTGCTTCTTCTGCTACACCCAACTTTCACTACCATACGTTAAAGTAGGGACCAACACAGCATTGTGAATTGCCATACGTGCCGTTTTCGACACATTTTGACTCTTCAGAATAGAGTGTATGGCCCCATTTACTCTATTTCCTGCTGTTTTATTTAACACAAAAGAATCTGTTTAAACTGCTGCTATTTATGCTCATTAAACTAAAGATGCGTTGGTACCCCTGACGATTCAGTGAAATGAATCTTCAATTCTTGTCAGTGCCCAAACTAGCAGTATCCGTATTATGCTACTCATTTACGTAGTACAGTAGTTTGTGTAGGAATCATTTGCGTCGTAAATTTTCCATATCGTCCCGCGGGAACAGCATCTTATCGATAACAACTTAAAATAATAAAAAAATGATGTTGCTAGTTCACCTGCCTAGCGTGGAAACTTTAAAAAATATGCCCTCAATGAGGTAGTCTACGGGGAGGCGTAAGTTCAGCAGTAGGCTTTGATAAGCTGTTGTGATGATGATTGTTAGTTCTATAGCAAAGTTAAAAGTAAAGTAACAGCCTAATGGACGTTGACTCTCATATCTGAGAGGGTTCTAAAGCTATTCTTCTGTCGCGCTGCTCCACCACATGTTGGCAGACTTCACATTCTTTCGAAATATTTTACAATCTCGATCGTGCAGGTTGATTCCTCACGATGATTTCCTTCCCCGCTGTGCTCGTGGTAAATTAGCACTTAATATTGTAACTAACTAATTTTTAAGAGAATGTAAAAATGTTAGATAAACAGAAAAAAAAAATTTAATTGATCCCGGCGAAGATCGAACTCGGACGTATGTGGGAGCACGGCCAGCGTTTAACCCATGAGCTCCTTAAAAAGCTATTTAGCAAGCTGCTAAACAAAAATTTAATTCCGCGTATCATTCAGCTACCAAATAGACGTCTGGAAAAATGTCAAAGTTGATAATGCATGAATTGAAGAACTAATTCGAGCATGTCTCCACAATCTATGGAAATTGAAAAATGTGACAAAGGAAAGACGTCAAATCAAAAGTTCGCAGGCTCATGAATCATTCATTTATATTCCGAGTGAATATGTTTTATTCAAGCTACCCCTACACACTTCCGAAACAAAACTCATTACATTACGACACTAATGTTAAATACATATTCAACAGAGTGTCATCGTATAACCCTTTGGGTCTGCGCGACCCGGTGTTTGCTTGAGCCAACGGGTATTGAACTCCCAGTGAAAGTGTATTGAATTGAATTAAATGTTTTTTTTTTTTTCATTATATTTTTGAAATAAAGCCTATCAAAAGTTTATTGCTGAACATAGGGCTCCCCCATAGGTTGTCTCATAGGGGAATTACCACACACAAACAATAGAATTCGCATAGACGCGTGACCTTGTCGCCGCTTATATGGGTTGACGTACATAATTCACCATTTTGTGATTTAGTTGTGCGGGGAACGTGGTGCGTGAATTTTTGTTATTATAAATTTATAATGGTGCACTGCAGCATAATCGGTTGTAAAAACTCATCAAGTACGTGTAATTAAACTAATAAAGGCATAACGTTTCATCAGTAAGTTGATTATTTACTAATTATCATTATTTTAATTAATTTACATCTTTGCCAACTCATTTATTACTTTTCGTATTGTACAATTACCATTGCTGCTTTTGTTCTAGCGTAATACGCGACGTTGACAAACTCACCAAGCAATGTAATGTGGAACATTAGATATTATTGTGCATTGCGTATGTTTATAATACGGTAAGATGTGGAGACATCGGTTTTGGAAGTAATCGAGCGCTAATTCATTGCTATTGTCTTATTATTACGATTTCTATGGTTGATACCCTTAACAGGCGGATGGACAACCTGTTTTTTTTTAATTTTTCGATTGTTATTTTTTTGTTCAGTCACCTCTTACGACACTCACGTGATGAAACGTGGTAGTAGATTCTCTTAAACTGCGTAGTGATGGTGGAGGAGTTGAGATGTTGTCACCCACAGGACAAAGTGTGATGATGGATTGCTAGCTCGCTTACCAATCGTGTGAGCTATGGCTAACATTCCCTTATGAGGCAATCTACGGGAGAAACCTATCTCTAGCAAGGGACTTCCAATATGCTGCAATAGTAACATAATGGATATAAGTTTTATTTCAATCAAAGTTACCGTAACGCATGTTTTCTCCGACGGCTTTTTAATTGTCTTTTTTATAGAATAAGGGTAACAAATGATCATACGCTACATTAATCCCCAATCGAAATGCAGATAATTTACCATCCCTGAAGACTAAGATGAAATGTCTCGTTACGAGTTAACAGGGTATCCGGTTCTCTACACTCAATATACGAAACAGCAGCATTAAGCTACTATTTTACGGTTTTAATCTGTGAGAGCTTGGAGCATACGTTCTGCAACCGTAATGTAATTGCTGCGTGGCTCTATCACGTATATTATCCTATCTGTTTATGATCCTACAAATAAATATAAAGAAAAAGTAAACACAACTTAACTTTTTATCAGTATTGATAAAAAGAAACATTTAAGTAAGCAGATAATTCAATCAATGTCAAACAAAGGTCATCGGCTTAGAAACGGATGTCATTCTTACGGATTACTATTGATTAGATAGTAGAACGTAATATTTATTATTTTCTGGTAAGAACATGCCAAAGGAATTTTCTTTAATATTTTTTATGCATGATAATGGTATACGATAGAATAGCATATGGTAGAAACTGGTCACAGTGGCTGGTGGCTGCAGCTCGAATGTGAGGTGTCTCGTCCGGGAAAGAACCACTCTCGCACGGAAAATCAGGATGAAGTAGCAGTATATTATGCTGCCGTTTTGTAAGACGAATACCGGAGACCCTTTTCACTGGAAACGAGATATTCCGTCTTAGTCTTCAAATGTGACAACACATCTGTGTTTTAATACTTAGTCAACACATCCTTAAAGGCGGATGTACTGTTAAACAACAACATCCGAAGCCTATAGTTAAATACCTACAATCGCACGGAACCTCAGGTTACATACGCAGTAACAGGTTTGCCAAATCGGAAGACCAATATATCTGGACAAATTTTGAAAAAGTCGGGATTTTTGGATTGTTGTCAGGAGAAATAAATATTAAAAATAATAAGTTTATTTAACCCTTAGCCACCTAACGTGTATTCTAGTAACACTTCCACCTAACGTCGGTCATGGTGACCGCTTGCATATAAGTACTATTATAAAGGTGAAAAAATCATAAATTGGCAAAAATCGAAACTACAAAAAAAAATTCAGTTGTTTTTATATCAATTTGTTTCAACAAACTCTTCAAATTAATACTTCTTACTTCTTATTACTATTAATAAAAATTGACTAACGAATATTTTAACAAATTATAGGTTTTCCGATTAAGCTGAGTTCTAAGCAATAACAATCAATGAGACTTCTTAGTTTTTAAATATTTTAGTAACTTAAATATATAACCTCTTATATAAAACTATCATTGGCACAATTAAATCACAATCGTTACAAAATTACAACACCCTAACATTCACAATTTCTCGCGGCAGCGTACACACATTTTTTGAGAACACTCAACGCAAATTGGATTTTTGCACTGAAAACACAAATGGAATGTTTTACGTTTCTTCTTTGGGTCACACGTTGAACAAGTTTTGCGTGTTTCTAATTTGTCAGAGCTGACTGCCGAAGATGTTCTGGGTTCTTCATCTATTTTGAGAACCCGGCGAATAGCTTTCTGAAGTTCCCTTTGCAATCCAAACTGGTTCGCTCGACGTCGTAAATGGGGTGTAATAAGGTCTTCAGCCAGTTGTTTCATGAAATTCAGTCTGGGCACCTTTCTCTGAGATTGGTTCATGCTGCTGATGATGTACGCATTTGCTGCAGAAACATCCAGCATTCTGTAGAAGACCGCCATTGGCCAGCGCTGTGTGCGTCGAGAAGTTGAGTAAATGGCACATTTCTGATCTAATGTATCGACGCCACCTTTGGTGCTATTATAAAAAATAATCATTTCTGGCTTTTGCTTTTGTGGATCGATGGTTGGTGAGTGATGCA
>DWHP01004983.1:0-12211 GCA_018247895.1 Parnassius honrathi
CTTCGGAATCACAATGCAAATATTTTTACGTAAAAATAATTTTTCCTAAATTTAGATTCACAGAGTTTTGGAAGAAAAACAATTTTGAGATATAATTTCTTAACACATCTTTTAAATTGGTATATTAACGTATTTTAAAATAATAAAATGGCTGGCACCTTGTGAAGTAACCGAACAAATCTACAAAGTATATTTTAACGCTTAGAATTACTTTAAAACTCTCAAAGTTCTAGTGAACAGAAATACATAAAGTTTCGCCATTTCTCTTCGTATTCGGCCTTAACGTACCTTATTGATAAAAGCAAACAAGCAAGGTCATTGTTTCTTCGGTGCTACGATACGATACAGTCAAAATTAAAACTAACAAAGAACGTCTTTGTGAAGCAAAAGGTCAAATTTCATTGGCTTGTTTGTAGTCTGTGATTATTTAAAAGTGTTTTGCTTTTGTGAAAGACATCAAAGCTGAAGATATCTTGGGGGGCTACATGTTAACGATTTCTATTACGCGGAGACAAATTTCATTATATGACTCACTCACCCGTATTACAATAGTGTTAAAACTCTTAATGCATTGTATTTAATGCTGAAAAAGAGAGACGTGTGTGATTAAAGTTATTCGTACACAATTACTGTCAACAATTGTGGCTTAGTCAGAGATATAATTTAGAATTTTGCTGAGGCAGTGTTAAGCTCCAAAATATTGAAGTCATTTCTATTATATGGTTTTAGAAAAAAATTTTAAAGATTTACGTTGTATATTAGCCTACTAACTCAAATAGTTCTAATACCGCCATGGTAGTTCAAGACGGTGATAGAGCGGACGTCTCAAATACTGATAGGTGCTACAACAATTGTCTATCACGATGCTTAGCACAGATTAACTACTTGATAAAACATCCTGATAAAAACTTTGTTAAAAGTCTGCATTACTTTTAGGCAGGAACACACGCGCACTCGTAGTAAATTTCTGAGTACTCGAGCGAGCAGCCTGGGTTCGATCCCCGCCAGCATCAATGAATTTTTGAGTATAATTATTTTAAGTGCTTCTTTACTACGTGTTCGCCGGTGAAGGAAGATATTGTAAGGAATATAAATATATGACATTATGATTATTGATTACTATAATCGATTTTTACTATAAAGCTAATCAGTCAATACAGATTGGCATAAAAAAAGCATAAAACGACGTTGACAAAAGAAACAAAACAGTTATAATTATAATTTATTAGTCTATGTAACACAGGGAATATACTCATTGTCGAAACGTCTAACAGCTTTTGACAACAATAGAGTTTTGATGGTGCATCTAATATGGGAAACTTCCGCTGTTTAAGTAAAACGAGACAAATGAGATTGTAATGTCGCTTTAATTTGTTCGGACGTGTGTAATGCTCACGTATCATTGCACGGTGATCACAAGTATGCGGCTAAATTGCGAACAAACTGCTGGGATTTCCATTGTGTCGATATACGCATTTAGGACAAATATACTAATTTGAATAATCTTCATTGTTTCAATGTAGCCATTTATAACGAATGTAAACTACAAAAATAGAGGCAGTAGAGAACTTTGTCGCCATTGTTTGTTTACTCTGTGTTCATACACTACGTAAAATAATTTTAGGTCCATATTAGTTTAGAAATAAATAATTAACGCAAACACATTACACGTTAGAACGTGTTTGGTACGTGTTAGAGCCACGTTGCACGAATTGGACCTGAACAGGACTACACTCTCACAAAATAGCGTGAAGCAACGGAATAATGCTGTGCTTCGTATGACGATAGAGATCCGAAGATAATTTTTGCTGATAACGAGGCGTTCCATATTTAGATTCTTAATCGAGGATAGATGTAGACGTCTATGGGCCGCAGCAGCCACTTACCATCAGGTGGACTATGTTCGCTTGTCGCCCTTATTCTAAAAAAAAACAAATGTTTTACGGTTGAAGACACAAAAAACAGGAAGTGTCGGTGATGCCAGCTCAAAAAAAATGTTACGTGACAAAAGACTGTCTCTTTGATCGTTGGTAGTCATAAGCACGATTGATGACCATTTGGCGCATGGTTCGATTTCCTTGTCGGGGAATATATTATATATAAATCAGTTATTGAGTTTATCTGACAAGAAATTCTCAGTATTTCTAGTCAGAAAATCTCAATATTTGGCGTTTATCCCCCTGCCTGGAAAAGCACGTAAAGCCGTTGGTTCTACGACTGATCTCTCCGGCCATGTCGATTGCCATTATATCGGACTATGAAAGTGAAGGAATAGAGAGTACACCAGTAATTGCGCACACACTCGTGCTCTGTATAGTCCTGTCCCGCTGATTGCTCGTCGACATTGACATTGTCCGCCGTGACTGAAATTCGATCTGGAAGACATAGTTAGTACCTAAGTATTTTATATTATAATTTTAGAGTTTACACCTTCTTCAGTCATAGAGTGTACATAATTCATAGCTAGCGTATGTAGACTCCCAGTCTTTCAATCCTTTTTATGCACGGCTAAATACTTTTTCAAGAGCATGCCTGGAGGCATGCTTTTCTTTACATCGTTGCCTTTACACTAAAAAATCAGCTCAAGGAGCACCAGTGTGTACAGTTCCTATATTTATCCTGGCACTGGTAACGTTTTGAGATTTAGGTTTGGCGTTTTTTCGTCGGTATCAACTACTGGAGAGTTATGTAAGGCCAAAAATACCATCTCGTACTCAACATATTTCATCATCATAATCATCATCATTACTGTCCCTTACAAGTCCAATGTTGAACATAGATCTTAACCAAGAAATTCCACAAAAGTAAAAAAAACACAGAGCCGTGTAATGTGTGTTTTTTCGTGGTAGATCAATGCTGTAGCAATATTAGTAGTTGTCGCACGAATGGGTCGGCTCGACCGGGGAAATACCACGCTCTCATTGAATACCAGCGTAAAATAGCAGCTTAACGCTACTGTGTTTCGTATGGTAGGTGTAGAGAAACGGAGACCCTTTTAAGTGGAAACGAGGCATTCCATATTAGTCCTCACGAGTGACAACGCATTTGCATTTTCGTTTGTAATCGAGGATAGATGTAAATGTCTATGGGTCAGAGCAACCACTTTACCTCTAGTGGACTGTGTGCTCGTTTGTCGCCCCTAAACGAGTCACAGACTGCGCAGATAGGTAGGTACCATAATATTTTATCTGCGTATAAAAACTTAATTTACTGAAATTGTGTGAGACACTATGCAGATACGATAATCACGAAGTTATACATGCATTCGAAATACTTCAAAATTTTCTAGACGTGTTTTTTTGAGCGTGTTGCTTTTACAAAGTGTTACTCTACAATGAGTTGGCGTATATTGCTTCTAAATTTACCAGACAGCTCGTCGGAATAGGATTCATGTTTTGATGTTAAGGCACGTGTTGCGTTAGCATTTACTAAAAGGTGAAGAATTTGGATGGAACGTCATTTAAAGCTTAAAAAAGACTGAGTCGAATTTAATCGCGTTCTTTCTGCGACCATCGTGTATTTATCTGAAGGTAAAATCTAATGCCGTATTTCCATTTATCTGCGGATATATTTGTATGAGCGGATAATATTGCCACTATCTTTCGAAATATGTCGGTGCTTAACAGATGCTTAATGATAAAATATAAATTATGTGTACTGTGTGTGTTAGTTCATTGAATTTCACGTAGAGCGATATTGAAAGATATTATGCGATCAGATACAGATATCTTATTCTATATACGCAGTATACAGATATCTACGCAGTATGTGACCTATAAAACTTGTGACTTCTTGCAACCACCTAGTTAATTGTTGGAATTGCACTTACACTCTGCTCACCATTATCAGGCTGACTCTTCCAGGTATGTTGTCTGTTCAGCTTACTGAACTTATAGGCTTTGTCAGTTAGTTTGATTCTCGACCGCAAACACAAACCAACAATTAATTTCTTTCATAAATTTTGGCTCCAGCTCATCAAGCTTCTAATAAACTAGGCCTGTATCATTAAAACAAGGGTTAATAAATTTAAAAGGAGATTCCATTAACAAAAAAAACTTAACTACGTATATAAACTATTATATAGCTACTACATTGAACGAAACTACTTTTCGTTTAAATGCATTCGTATACATAATATACTTTAAAGCAATATTAGAAGTAGTATATGTTAACCACTAACAATAGGAAAGAGTTAAAAAAGACGAGCCTTGGTCATTGAGGTATTACTACTACATACGCTAGCGCTAGTAGTTCGATGGTTTTGGTTAAATTTTATCCTGTTCCGTTAAGAAAATATAGAGTACGTAATAATTTATTAAAGTGTCATCTGTGAGAAACACTTAAGACTAAAGTTAAAATACAGCGAAGCTCAGCAATATGCCTCACTTAACAAGCATACAATACATTTGTTTACCGCTAGATGTCGCGATAACAAAAACTGAAAGTACATGCAGAAATGATACATCAGTTTTTTAATAAGATGTCTACAATCGTTAGTGCTAATCATGGAAGGCAATACAATGAATGGGATATCAATTTCCCATTAATGATTAGTCATTTGACGGCCACGTTATTTAACGTTCATGTCATACATATTTTAACCAAGTGTATAGGACCAGGAGGGTCTCAATTCGATTATATGTTATTTTTTTAGTTAATAGTAAATCGATTTTAATGATTCTTAAAAAAAACATTTCCAAAAGATTCCACCCTGGGTGAAAAATTACGTGATGAAGTTTTTAAAGTAACTAGTAGATACTTAAAAGACTGTCAAGAAATTCTCAATATCAGCCCGGAGTTAGGAAATGACGGTAGCGAAGTATTATGGTAGCAGCACGAATAGGTCGGCTCGACCGGGGAAGGAACACGCGCTCACAGAATACCATCGTAAAATAGCGGCTCTATGCCACTGTGTTTCGTATGGTGAGTGTAGAGAACCGGAGACCCTCTTTACAGGAAACGAGGCATTTCATCTTAGTCCTCAGAGGTGGCACGCAACTGCATTTCGATCCCTAATCGAAAATAAAATGTAGATGTCTATGGGTCGCAGCATCCACTTAACATCAGTTGGACTGTGTGCTCGATTGTCACCATTATCCTGTAAAAAATAACCTGATCTCTCTCTGATCATGTCGGATTGCCGTTCCATCGAACTATGAGAGTGAAGGAATAGAGATAGCATCTGTGCTTGCGTATAATCTGTCATAGGCATGCTAGTCTCCGCTAAAACTGGGCCGCCGTGATCCAAATTCGATCTAGAAGATATTTTACAGCTACTCGCTATAAAAACCGGTTAGTCAATGAGAGGATTTCATCCTGTCGGCACATAAAACATTGAGTAGTTAATTAATAAAATCAGTATGTAAACTTCTGATGAATTGAAAACACCATTAGACGATAAACGGTTATCATATTAACCTTCATACTATCGGTCTGACTGTATCACGATAAGTGCTTTCTGTATAATGGACTACCGTTGCGTATCTTAAAAGCTTTTACGAAATTATACATACATATATTAAACATTTTACCATTTGAACAAAAGAACTCTTCTCGTAATTCAGTCAAAGCTGCTGTAATGTCACCTAGTCTTTTTAAACAGATATTAATTAATTGAATAAATGAACCCGCGAGAAAATAGAAGGAGAAAGCGATAGTCAGCATTTCTTATCAATCATTTATAAATCGCTTACATACTTTTGTGTCGTAGTGCTTTTTTACTGTTAAATGTGGATTGTTGCAATGCACGGCAATGACTTCAGAGCTTTGTCGAAATACTATTCTAATTGGAGTGCGGATGACTTGAATAATGTAAGTTAACCTATCTTAAAAAATATAAAATCGATGCGAATCTTCTATTGTCTTTGTATATTATTTTGAAATGTTTGAAATAATATTGTATATTTTTAATACGTTACAATTTTCTTGGCAAGTGTAGAGCTCGTCTAATTTAAACCCACGCGCATCTTTTCTATTTTTGGTAGATATTGTCACAATTGCCAAATTCACTCTTCCTGTTATATTTTAGTTTATTATGAAATTTTTACTATATTTGATATGATGAAAGTAATAAAATCTACCAAAAATACAAGAGAGGTACGTACGGTGTACTTGCGTACGTGATTACAAATTTATTTCTAATTTTAGAACTTTAAATGCTAGAAGTTCGTTATATTTGAATGAAAATCATTCGCAAAGAGCTATTTTTAGACTTTTGAGATCTTTACGGGCAGTATTCAAAGAATATTTGAATGCTGACTATTTATTCTCAAAATTCCAAATCCGACAACAACACCACTGAAGTGGTTTCGGTTTGAAAATTAAAAGACCCAGTATATTACGAACCATGGAACAATTTTTTGCTCTCAAAAGAAACAATGTATTTATGTTTTTTTTATTTATTTTTAAGTTGGATGCATAGGCTTTAGTACCTACTTACTTTCCATTAGATCACTATAAAGGCGTTTGTCTCTTTATTCTGATAAAAAAATAACCTTATTCTCTTTTTATTTCGTTAGGATACTAGAAGTCAGTCCCAAACAACGTTAAATTATTTTTCTGTTCCTAATGGGCGCAAATATCTTTGTTTTGTATTAGAGACATAAGTACGTAACGTAACGACGTAACGTCACTAAAACAACGTGATCAGAAAGTCATCTTAGTTTTTAGGGATGATAATACATCCGTGGCTCAGTTGGTTTAAAGTTAGGTGCAGGTTTTGTATAGTTAAAAAAAAACCTGGCAACCTGAACAAAATCTGTGCGGCAGTGCGAGATCACGCACCCTGGTCAGAGACACAGAGAATCTTTTATGGCACAGAATAACTAAGTTCGATTCCGTGGGGTCTAACGCAAATAACTAGAACTTAAACTAGAAGAGCCGACGAATCCTGGCGTTTCTTCTAGTACGTAGTACATACTTCAATGGATTATACAACAACTACTACTACATTTTGTCGGTAGCATAAGATCTTTTTATTTCCCGTAGTTCTATCTAAGAATACACACGGGAAGAAATTGGGTGCCAACACATGGCGTATTTACACAATATGCTTTTATAAATCTATCGAGCAACGAGCTAAAGTTCCACGTGATGGTAAATAGTCACTACTGCAACCATACATTACTTACACAGTCAAATGTTGCTTAAATAAAGGAAGCCGTAGGTTCCAATACGTATATTACTGGTATCAATTTTGCTCCGTAGTTCATCATCATCATTACAGCCCTTCACAAGTCCACTGCTGAACATAGGCCTCCCCCAAGTAATGTCACAAAGCACGGTCCTTAGCCACCTGCATCCATCGACTTCCTGCATGTCTTACCAGATCGTCACTCCATCTAATGGGGGGTCGCGCTACACTGCGCCTACCGGTACGAGGCTGCCACTCGAGAACCTTTCTTCCCCATCGGTTATCGGTTATCTTCGAGCTATATGGCCGGCCCATTGCCACTTCAGCTTACTAATCCGAAGGCAATAGACTCTAAAAATGAAACAAATATGGTTTTGTAAAAAAATGTAGCTATCTCTCAGATATTCATATATTTTTAAAAATTAAGTGAGAAGTGAAATATTTTAACATTGTTTCAAAATTGTTCTTGCTTTTGCTGGTTATAGTATGCACAGGAAACTTGCTCGAACGAAGACACAAATCTCCTGTTGTTAATCAATTTCCGTGCCTCGGGAAGTTCATCAATCACAAAATGTAGACATCTCTGTCGATTGCTTCAGGATCAAGCAGCTCCAGAGCTCAGTTGCTTAATAATGAATTCAAATCTTAAAAGCTCTAATAAAATGCTTAAAATTAATTGACGACTGGCTGTTCCTCGCAAGTTCGTCCGCGTAGAATTTTTTACAGTGGATTTCACGGGCAAATCAAATAAAATTAACCAAATTACTCCTTATAACATCAGCTATATGTCAGTGAGAGTACGTCAAATTAGTCCAGCTATTTTGGGGATTAGCCGCAAGAAACAGACGGACAGTCAGACAAACAGACTAAAAATTTTAAAGGTTATATTTTTGTAAAAAATTACGATTGCCATTGCATTTCGTTTGCTTCACATTGGTGTTGCAAGTTTGCTCTTCACTTCAGAGATATTTGGAACTATGCCTGATACTGGACGTCCCGGAAAATAGGGGACAGGTGGCAACACCCGGCCGATCCTCTTTTTCTTTTCTTTTATCCCACCCTCTTTTCCTATCCTAACCCAATCCAAGGTCCGCATCCGATGGATGCGTGACTGGAGGGAGTCCAGTCACAAACGGTGCCTACCCGAGACCAGGGCGATTCGTGTAGTATTTTAGCCCTTTCCTCGGCATGCGGGGCTCCGCCGGGGGTGACCGAGTATTTCCCTAGCTAATCGCATCTACACTACAAGCGACGGGGATGCCGATGAAAAAACGATAACTACTTGCAAATTGAGTACACACAGAAGTTGATAAACAAAATAATAGAATTTTAATGTAATTTAATCTAAACTATAAGAGATCTCAGCGCTTTGTCTGAAGTCTTTACCTCTTTCACATAATATAAATATTTACAATGCCCTGTGAAGCATTTGTTATAAAGCGTACAACGGTATCCACAACGAGCGAGTTATAGGCGTCTGTCTATTTAATGAAACTAATTTCGCGGGTTTCGTCACTTTTAATTTTAACTTTTTAATTCCCGACCTCAAACACTTCCGTACCTTCCCGTAATCATAGGTGCCTTACAAACGCTACAGTTACGGGGGTACAATCCGTAAAATTAGGGGCACAGTCCGGGATTACAATCCGTAAAACGGGTAATCGATTAAATTGTTCGATTACATTCACAGCAGCACAGACTTTGCTCGGTATCATTTGTAATTTTTGTGTCTGTCTATCTGTGCGGACAAATCTTGGGAATGGCTGAACCGGTTGCAATGAAACTTCACGAACAGCGAGAGAACACTACCAGCAGTGTTTTGGCTATATTTTATCTCAAAAACTTGGACAATCTTTTTAAAATATTGCAAAATTGGTAAAATAAATCTTCTATGTTAAATCCAAATAACGCTGCATTAATGGATACCACCCAGACGAAGCCGGCGTGGGTCGCTGGCTAAACTATGAAATATCTAAGCGCCGTGTCTGAGGTCAGTAAGTGGCTTACTTGACACTACACTAGAGGTCAGCAGAAGTTCCAACAGGGAAGGTACTTGATATTCCACATCTGGGATCCGTGTAGGCGAGGTAACCTGTTGTGTATAAATAGATCTACCAGTATGATCGGTTAAACGAGAGACAAGCCATTCAGCGTGGTGGGCGTCAAAATCACCAAGTATCACGATCTCTGCGGATGGGACCTGTGTCGATCAGTCGGTCTGTGTCGGTATTACCGCTATGGGAGCTTTGAAGGCCCCCGTGGACGCGGGGTCGCTGTCTACGCGCAGCCATAAGATGGACAGGTCCGTACCTACAAGACTGTTGAGGCGTCGAAAACAGATGTCTTCTCTGACGTATACGCAAACTCCAGCTCGGGGCACAAACGAGTGTTCTAGTATGTATCCAGGGTAGGAGAGATATGAAGTATCAGCCGGAGAGGACACCTGTGTCTCGGTTAGAAAGAGAAAAGCCGACTTCGTTGGCCGGCGTTAAAGCTTGAATGAAGTCCCCTGATGTTGCAGAAATTCACGGGTAGCGCGGCAGGGGGCGCCTTCAACTTATTGCTCCGTTTGCCCGAGCAGGTTTAGCCTCGAGCGGAATCCCCCTCCCCCCCCCCTAGAATACGAGGAGCAGCCTGAGCACCCACGCTCAGGAAAAGTACGGCAGTTTGGGCGTGAATGCTCAGCGAAGGATTCACCGTCACCGGGAGTGCTGGTACCCTCCTGGGTAGC
Source organism: Parnassius honrathi (assembly GCA_018247895.1). NCBI lineage: Eukaryota > Metazoa > Arthropoda > Insecta > Lepidoptera > Papilionidae > Parnassius > Parnassius honrathi. Next base: position 9,864 of record DWHP01004983.1, read on the forward strand.
ATGTTACAAATCACAGATTTAAGTACTTTTTATGAATTCATGTTGCACTAATATTGTTCATACTGCGGAAGGACCACGCTCTCACAGAATATCATCGTAAATTAACAACTTAATGCTACTGTTTCGTATGGTCAATGTAGAGAACCGGAGACTTTGATCTTAGTCCTCAGGGGCAACAACGCATCTGCATTTTGATTCTTTATCGCAGATAAATGTAGATTCCTATGGGCTACACCATCCACATACCATCAGGTGGGTTGTATGTTTGCTTGGCATTATTTTTTTTAAAGGAGAAAAAATTCGTTTGACGATATCGACAACGAGCGAGTCATTGACGTCGGTCATTTGATTAAATTCGTTCGATGCGTTTTGTTTATATAATAAATTCACAACTTTGCAGAGTTTGCTCGGTATCATCTGTAATTGATGTCTATTTGCTGATCGCCACTAAAATGTTTGCAATGCGCCTGTCGTTTGTTTGGATTCGACCTGTATTTAAAGTGTGTACTAAAATATTTAAAAACGAGGATTATTTTGTACTTCAAACCAAACGTGACCATTTTTAGGTGGATGATCTCAAGTTATTCGCCTGCAATCGCTCCAATCTCATGAAATTGCTAAACATCACATATGAGTTCGATAGAATTGCTACTATCGAATTGGAGCTGGGAACGCATAATTGTGTGGTTCACCATAGACTTTTCTATGCACGTCAATATAAGGACCCTTTCCGAGGCTAAACCATATCGATACCTGGTTGGTTGGGCAACAGACTGTCCCCTCGAATCGCGTTCGAAGGAATCAGAAAAATGATGGGGCCAATTGCCCAATTCTAATCCGGCTCGTAAGAACCGGAAAAATGGTGGCGCGCTAGTGACCAAAAATGTTTTTGGCGATAGAGGTTCGATTCCCGGGTTGAGCCTTCTGCTTATTGTGCTTGATCAATTCGCTGGACTGTATGCTGCATGGACGGTTCTTGCAACCAAACAAGATCGCTGACGTGGCCACGGCAGCCTTGGACGATGCACTCGCTATTCCAAAATCTATTTCTGTGTCTCAAAAGAGTTTCTACTTGCGCCGCTTGGGTCGAAAAATGTGTCAAGGTAAAGAACATTTTAATAAGGTTAAATGTACTAACAGCGCCCAGCCTAGCCTTTTTATACTTTTATTGTTATGAATTTGATAAAGGAATGAAATTCATAAAAAGCACCAGAAGGATGAATTTGACTTTGCCTATTATGCCTAAAATGGATATTGCAAAACACTGTCCGCGTTATCAGGCAGTTTTACTTCTTAGCAAGATGCCTAAAAACTAAAATAAATAACAAAATAAATAAGGCAAACTTATGGATAAATGTCTTTATAACATTGACGAATTTTAACTGTGTCCGTGTTTAGTTTTAAAGCGGTTACAACATTTATGTAAATAGTGGAAACAATTTTTTTTATTTTTTTTTTCGTTTTAATTTATTTTTTGACAGTATATTCTATTTTTTTAATCATTGAGTAGGTAGACATTCACTAGTTTTTTATTAGTTTTCCTTTATTATATAGATATCTTTGATATGGGTATGATTGTTATTCTGTAATAAGTAGTTTAGTAGGGCTTAGCAGTGTAATAAATACATCTCCGTAATATTCATACACAATTTATTGTAAATGAATTAAGAGATTTATTGATTGATTCATTTACTTGACGCGCATGACGATTCTATGCGCACGTAATTTCTTGTGATAAAGAGATTACTTCTCTATGCTTAACCAACGAGTAATGACAGGATCCAACAGTACAGAGCATTTCCGATCGGGAGAACGTAGGGAAGGAGAAAGAGCTAGCTACACGGGAGGCATACAAGACTTTACATGAGCCATTCGTAGACACAGTTGCCTTCCTTCTCTGGCTACCACAGAAATCAAAATATAAATAGAAGTCGTAAAAGCGCGTGACCTTGTCACCGGACATGTGACTCGTAGGCCATAAGCGCGCGAGGAGCGTTTGTTTCGGTCATAAGTACTGTTTCGGACGCAGACTAGACGTGATGGTGTTTTGAACCATATCGAACTGCGGAAATTCCTCTACAACTCGCAAATTTTCAAATAAAGGGACAACATTTCATAAATAAGTACTTAGTGTTTTAAATAATGTTGTGATTAATGAAATGTACTTAAATAATATTATCCACATCCAGTACTACGATTGTCTCCGAAATTTTAATTGTTTTTACATTTCAATATCCACTGATTCCTAAGCTAGTTCATGTCTACGAGTGCGACAGCTAAAATCAGCGATGGATTTATAGTATGGGCAATAAACAAAATTGTTGCGTACGTAAATTTCCCAGAACATG
>DWHP01004984.1:0-12209 GCA_018247895.1 Parnassius honrathi
ATGACTGAGTTGCCTAATGCAAGGATGGCTTCGAAATCACTTTTTACGGGGAGAGTTCCGCTAGGGATATAGCAGGAGGCTATGATGATAGTCTGGTGTCCAGTCATAGCTAACCTTGTTATGGTAGCTTCCATACTGGTAAGCGCCGGAGTGGGGATAGGAGAGCAATGAATTGACCTTTTGTAGTAAATGGCAGTGCCGCCGCCTTTGCGGTCGGGTCTGTCATTACGAAGAAGTGAATAACTTTTGATAGAGAGGCCTTTAGAGACCTTAGAGTTGAGGTGGGTCTCCTGAAGGAGGAGGAGGTCGACTTCGCGATCTCGAAGAAAAAGCCTAAGCTCTGGGAGGTTATTTCGCAAACCGCGGATATTAAACGTAACAAGCGACAAACCCTTTGGTTTGATACGACCTTGTGCTATTTTGGGAGATATTGCGGGAGCAGAAGGCTCCGGCATAGTGTTTATAACGACCTTAGTAGGTCGATGTGCTCAGCAAGAGCAAGAAGACGGTCCTGAGGGGACTGGGAAGCGCGCAGTTTACGCGCGAGTATGGAAATTTCCTCAATGTTGACCTTACGCATAGTGTTTGACACTAAGTTAAGGTCGTCGGCTAGTGGGTCTGCCTGTTGTGGGGCGGCGGAGGGCCGCGGGATTATTTTCTTAGGGCCCCAAGGGTTGATTGGGAGCGGGGCTGGCTGTGAGAGCGGAAGGCTCATAAGGGGCCGAGGAGGGCCCTGAGGTGGACGATAGGGGCCCTGAGGGGCCCGATAGATGCCCTGAGTGGGCTGAGATGAGCCCTGAGGGGGCTGTGGCAGGGACAGGCCCTGGCGGGGCATGCGGCTTTGAAGCGCCGGGAAGGTACGGTCGTTGACCGGGGGTGGAGCTTCGAAGCTCATAAATGGGCGAGGAGCGCGAGGGCAGCCTCTGAAGTTGGCCGGGTGGCCAGTTTGTCCGCATAGGACACATGCGGGTGGGGATTCGGCGTTTTTGGGCCGAGGGCACTCTTTCGAGTGGTGGGGTTCTAGGCACTTTACGCACCTGGGTGGGGCTGAGCAGTTGGCCGCCGCGTACCCGTAGAGTTGGCATCGGTGGCACTGCGCCGGGAAACCGCGCTTATGTGGAGTTTCCACCCTTATTCGCCTCAAGCCGCACGCTGTGCGTACTTGCCGGAATATGGATTTTGCCTCCGGCACGTTGCCTATTATTAACGCAATAGTTTATAGATTAATCTTTGTTGCATGAATGCTAGAGATATTTGTAAGCGTAATTGTGTATTTATTGTTTGTTTGTGTGTGAGAGCTACGACCTGGCGACACGCGTCCCGATATTAAAAGACATTAGAAGGCACTTCTATTGTGTTATTATTTAGATTTCTGTGAATAGACCTCATAAATTAGGATGGATCATTAAATGTTTAAGGATATGAAGTAAAAACAAACGACAATTATATTTAAAATATCGATTTTTAAAGACTAGTAAATTAACAAATAGGCTCAATTTTCGTGAATATAGTAGTTTTAAGAAAATGTATCCATACTGCACCAAAAAATTCATAACCATAAAGTAATATTAAACAATAAAAATATAGGTGGAGCAACTTGGAATGCCATTTCTTTTACTGTGTCTGACAAGATGCATAGTGATGATATCAATATAATTACAATAAATAATTGTACAGATTATGATCCCCAACGCATCTGTGACTCCTTCAACGATTAATTTGGCAATGAAACCGCTAAACAGACACCTAACCTTGACAATACTCACAAAAAGATTGATAGGAATTCTCGTACAATATATTTAAAACCCACCAATGAAAACTTTTTTTTTTGCGAATTTTATATTATCGTAATGTCACCAAAAATAGTAAACTACTGTGGTGGAAAAGGCCCTATATATGGCCAATATGGATTGTGACCGAGTCAGTATTGAATTAGCGACACGAGGGAAGACTTCGGAGCGATATAAAGTGAACTAAAGTGTTAAGTGTGACTATTTATTAGTGTGTTTTAAGTTGTAATTGGTGTTCGGCAATTAAAGTGTCAATTTTGGTAATTCAATCGGCAGTTTTTATTGTCACAAACCCTAAGCTCGTAACAGTATTCTTGAGCCCAGCAGTGGGACGAATAAATGTTGTAACTCTTGTATTTTTAAATCTTGTTTCACTCGCAGGGCTTCTGCTCAGGCGTTTCTTCATAAGATGCATTAAATGTGACAGGGTGGTACTACCCACTCTAAAGCTCTTATTTTATGTTTCTGAAAATGGTGTTTTTAATGCATATCGTAGTAATTTGGAACTATTTTATCTTTAGTTTTGTATGTTAATTCTCATAGAGTGAGTAAAAAGATGACGACAATATTCCTAATTCAAATATTCAGTTAGAAAAAAATATGATTTCGCTTGGGAACCTAGAACTAAAAGCCAGATGCTACTTGGTTTTCCGCATGATGTAGCACTATCTTTTTATTTGCTTTCTCGCAAATTTATGTACCTCGTATTGATGAACCGTGAAAGAACGAAATCACGTATCGAGTAATAAATTCTATAAAGTTGAACTGACATAAAGTAATATTAAGGTGTATTGTTCGAGTATATAATGTAATATAACATTGCTCAAGGCCTAAGTGCTCATCGTAAATTTCACAGTACGCGAGATACCTAAGATTCGCTGGCAATAAAATTATTAACTACAATTATATGAAGGAAAATATTGTCATGAAACCTGCATTTTTAATGAATAAAAGTATTTTAAATACCCATGAAGTCCGCCAACATGCAATGGAACAGCACAGCGAACTAATTGAGAACCATTGCTCCAAAATACTCTCAGAAATAAGAAGAGGCGGTGGGATTTATAGTCTGTAACTTTTCAAAAATTGATTTTAGATGACTTGATTTTTTTACACGGTACGCGATGTAATTTATTCAACTTAGCCACAATATATTTTTTCGTTTAATACATTTTAAAACCAAAGTTTGTCACCTCTAACTTTGACTGATCTTTAACTGCATTTCTAACTAAAAAAATCTTTATCAATGGGTATTATGAAAATTATTTCGGCGCCTTTGCTATATTAAGAAAACAATTTGCCGAGCGAACTGTCACGTGTGTTCCCGAATTCCTCGAAACCGGGATTGATTCGCATGTCCCGAAGTGTAGACATGTGTCGACTGAACATACTTAATTAATTTCACACGCAAGTGATAATTTTTGTGTTTTGTTTATTTCTATAAGACTGCATTACACTTAAAATTTGACTAAAACTTGCAATGAAAGTAACCGTTTCATGAAAAGTGGTACACAAAAAACGTATAGATGTGATAGGTTTTTCTTTAAAGTTTTCATTACTTTTTTCCGTTATTTATGCAAAATGATAGATATAAAAGTGTAGCATTTTAATAGCACCACCATGATTGCACGTCAGTTTGTGGCATAAAGTCGCAGAGTTATCGCCAACGGGGTCGTAAAATAGTGGAAAAGCGTAGTTTAAGCACAATGAGGCATTTAGTTTGGCGAGACCACAAATAGGCATTTGCTAGAGTGTGTGACCGTTAGATGAATTTCTCATGTTTCAGTTAAGCAAATAAATTACTCAAACTATGTGAGAAGTATGATGTTTTACTTCGACAAGAACGTCATTAAATATTAATAAAATAATTACGAAGCACGCGGCTATTTCAAATTGCTTTAGAACAAATTCAATCTTGTCAAAGGGCTCCAAACACTGATAACATCTCTTTCGGTCATCGCTTTGGAACAGGGTGGCCCTTTATACTCTAAACAATATTATTTAATGCCAACAAAATTGGAGTCCTGTGTTACAAGAAAACAATCGAACACTGAGGAAAATGTATTTTTAAAGTAATTTATTGTAATTCACTAAACACAATAAGCTAAAATTAGACAAGATAAAATTTGTTAACTTACAGTTACTGTACCCAGGCTGTGGCACGTATGGGTCGGTTCAACCGGGAAAGGATCACGCTCTCACAGAATACCGGTAAAAAGCTGCAGCATATTAATAGTTTTTTTATGGTGAGTGTAGTGAACCGGAATCCCTTTTTGCTGGTAACAAAGTATTCAAAGTATGTGTTTATTTAGTTTTTATCGATCTGTTTGTATTCTTATGTCACATAAAGAAAAGATGATGGCATGTGACACCTTGGCGTTAAGACAAACAGTTTATTTTTATTGATTATTCATAAGTCACTGTTTTTAAGCATATAAACTATACGGGAATGATATATCTGGTACCTCTATTCGCAAGAAATTTACCTGCAAGTGCAGTATAAAATCAAGTGAAAACTTTACGTGACAAAAGGTACTTAAGTTCTCCCTTGGTTCCACTACAATACGATAAGATAGTGATTACTAGCTTTAGTGGTAATTTAATGTAATTAATTTTCTATATATCTTTATATATATATAATATATCCTTATAAATATTCTGTCCATGTGTATATGACTAAACCCCTCTTCAACTACTGGAACAATTTTGATAAAATTTTGTGTGTGTGATTAAGTTGATTTGAGAATGGTTTAGATTGACAATTGGACCCGGTAGGTGGTACTGGTCGAGATCCAGAAATCACACGTGCAAAGCCGGGGCGGATTTCTAGTATATTTATATATTTGTTTGAGGTGACTATCACGTAGCTCATTGATCTTTAAAATGCATGCTTAGTTTTGGTACTGGGTAAATATTATATATACGAGTTATATGTTATATATATGTGGACGCTGTATATTGCGGCACGAATGGGTCGTGTCGACCGGCTTACTCTTGGGGACCTCGCTCTCACAAAATACCATCGTGGAATGGCAGAGTTGTTGTGTAAGTGAAGGGAACTAGAGACCCTTTTTCCGTTTATGGGTCGCAGCATCCACTTACCATTAGGTGGACCGCGTGCTCTCTTGTCATCCTTATTCTATAAAAGGGTGCAATCAGAGTATGTTTATCGTGTCCCAGAAACTACATGCAAGTCTACTTCAGTTTCATGCCAACAATTTATAACTTACGATATAGGTGGGTAAGAACTCACAAGGTATGCAGTCTGTGGATGCACGACGCTCGGAATCATGCTGTTAAATATAATTGTTAACTTACTATGTAGAAGTTGTTGTAACAGAACCTGCTGGACTTGATCCTCTTGCAACGTATGGAAGAATTTCCTTAATTATAGTGTCCGACCGAATGATCGACTTCAGCAACCGTCGGCCAAAAAAAACCCCTTCAGCGAAACCTTCGGCTTTGATCAAAGTAAAGTTTCTAGCTAGTGCCGAAATAGAACGAAATGTTTATCATCTCAAGATGATTAAAAACTACCTTCTTAAATTATACAGTAAATACGAACCTTTAATTTAAAAATACTAAAATAGTTTTTATTATTAATTTTAGCCAATCCTAAACTGAATGTCTCAGGGGCTTTAAGCCTTCGGATTCAGCTTCGGCTTCGCCAGGAGGTTGTAGCGATAGCCGATAAATTGGCTTCAAATTTGGCTTCGGCCAGACCTTCGATCGGACACTACTTGAGTGTACGATTGCATTTCCGGACGTTTCGCACCTTTGATGTTGCTACTCGTAGGCTGGGCTGACGTCAAGAAGATTGCATCGGAAAGCATAGTATTTTTCAGACCTTTCTCATAGCATTTGATACATATATCTTTTTATTTAGCTCTTAACAGTTGGCACGACGTATGTCTTTGCCTTATGTCTTTTAAGATACCCATGGGATGAATGGTCGATTCTCTTATATCACCACCACACGGCACGGCGTATTATTCCACTAGTATCCGATGTAATACTTATGGGATAAGACAGGAGGTACATCTGGATGCAAAATCGAATCCAACAAATTGTGTTTTGGTCATGCGTTGGCTGATATTCGCTAGATGCGATAATCACTAAGCCTGGGTTGTCAACTTAAATGCTGTTAAACGTGTAAATGAACGCATTTATATATGTGTAAATAGTGTATGTCTGTCCGCTCAAACACTATACTGTTAGTCAGCCAAGTGAAATCCATTAGGGCTAACGCGTCCTAAGATCTAATCAAGTAATGAGTGTAATTAGTAGGGATGCGCGAAGTGTCGGTACCTACTCGGCATATTTTATAACGGAATAAAGGGGATAAACGAGCTCACATTCCACCCGATACAAAAAATTACCCTGAATTGTGGGATAAGTTAAAAAATTAAATAAGTTAAACGAGTCATCTAGAAAATAAATGGTAAAATAAAAAAAATTGTATAACCGACTTCAATACAACCGAATCAATGTATTCGAAGTCAACTAAATACGCATTATTCAAGATAATTTAAAAAGCTACTGGTCAGATCTTGATCAGAAATTTATATGAGGCCACACGAGAAGCACCAGCTTTCAGATAAAAAAGAATAATCAAAATCGCTTCACCGAGAGAAAAGTTCTGAGGTAACACACATAAAAAAACATACAGTCGAAGTGCCTCCTCCTTTTTGAAGTCGGTAAAATAGTCGCCTATTTGAGTATTTAAAGAGTTGCCTTAATGTTTCATATTAAAAATAAATTGATTTCAGAGCTCGTTTAACTTGTTTCTTACGATTCAGTTGCTCGTGCGTAGATCATCAATGACAAATAACAATAACTAATGATTGGTGATCTTACTCAGCTATGCATGGCCTAAACCGATTTTGAGAAACGGTCGTTGTGTAGTGGATGCTGTGGCCCATAGACATCTACAACTATCCACGATTATAAATCGAAATGCAGATGAGTTGTTACTCCGAAGAATTAAGATAGAGTGCCTCGTCACTAGTAAAAAAGGTCTCTACTATTGCAGACTCTACCGAATGTTTCGTTTACTGCTTACATAGTTCGCCTAACTTACTTAGCTTATCTTACTTTATATTAAAGCGAGTATAAAGGAGCCTACTCTTTTTTAAAAGGCCGTCAACGTATCTTGCATTCCCCTGGTGTTGCAGTTGTTCACGGGTGAGAGTAGTCACTTATCATCAGGTGGTATGAACTCTCTACTGAAACCCTCGGGAAAACATACTCGACATATCTCTAGTAATTTGAAGTTCACATTGTCGCCAAAACATAGCGTCGAATTGCATCATGCATATAAAGGCATTATTTCGGAGCGATGAACACCGAACAATTTTTATTCCTTAATGATGGTGATGATTATAAGTTATTAAACTTTTTCTCACACCTCGTTAGGTAAAAAAGCGCTAAAATTACTTTGATTTTTGAAACAAATTAGTTCTAAATTAGTGTGAAAAGTAATCAAAAGTTAATGAAGTCTTTTTTAATTAATACATTACAGTAAAGTAATAATAATTTCAGGGCTGATCTAATTCTTTAGGTTTGAATTTTTCCATATAAAGGGCAAAATATTCCGTGTAATATGTATAATGCATATAACCTCTCCCTTTAATTTTTACATATATTTAAAATATGTTAAAAATAGAGGTTCGAAATAATCCGCAAAAAATACGGCTAATCGGGATCCTGTACAAAATGTTTTGATATTCGTATAAAATAGTATTAAATTTCAATTTTCAATTAGTAGTTTTCACCGGTGACCATGGCAGCTGACACGAAATAAATCTTTCGTAAAATATAATTATTAAACCAACATCTTCAGGGTAGCTAATTCATAACTACACATTATTTTTTAAAAATTGGTAGAATTAACTTTTTTTAGTAGCCACAGCTTATATTCTAAAACAGTGCGATAAACTCACCATATGAGGTTCTGCATCGTTGGCTGGCCGATGACCTGGCTGCAAAAACTTTACCGTAAAAAAAACACTTCGCTTTTTAATTCAAATCGCTTGGAATACGACAACACTGCGCTTCGTGGTCGGAAAATTCGCTATGTGAACGTGCGCTCCGCGTAAAAGTTGAGACGATTCTGCCGCTTGGCGCCTCGCGTGCCTGCTCTTGAACTTGTGACTTGAGCAGGTTGCATTGGCCTGCAGACCGTTGCATTTTTGTTTGTGGATAGTCTCTATCGCAGTAGGAAAATACCCCTCACACGCCCGCCGGTCGAAACGCACGGGGGGATGGGAAAAGCAAACCAAGTTGGCCATCTCGTATGGGGAAAGCATTTACGACAATGTCACGTTCACAATACAATAGCTCGAAGTCACAGTAGGTAGCTTTTATTTGCGGACCAATTACACGAATGGCTCCGGTAATTAGTGCATTAGACCCGACGAGACGAAAGTGATGTCTGCAGTTTTTTTCTTTGCGAATATCGGGTTTTTAGTAACGACAGACTATCGTTAAATCACTTTTCATTTAGCTCCTTGATAAATTTAATGAAGAAACGTTTGAAATATTTAACGCTATTAGTTCGTTTTTGTCTCGTAATTAAATGTTATGCTTGAAATGTTGATGAATGTATCCATATTCTTAGAAAAATAAACATAAATAATCTTTTTTTGTACAGATCGTATCTTCATTACAGTATAGCAAGATTTTAAGAGTAAATATGCTTCTATTAAATTAATATATTTAGTCAATATCTTGGGCTTCCAAGTAGTTTATGATATAGTAACGGCACCGGTTTTAGCAGCAGTGCATTAAAAATTTTTTGTTCCTTTAAAACCAGTAAACATACTGATAAAATTGGCATTATTCTAGAATCAAACTTAATAATAACATGTTTATTTAATTGCTAATTGACTACGATAAAGGATATTAATTGAATAAAACGATTTATACGAATTTTGTCTCAATTAATTAACTTATTTTTAATTTCCGGCGTTTCGGGTGATTTATGGCACCAATGGTCACGGAAACGTGGGCGATTATTAAAGGATATTAATCCTTTTATATAATGTGTGCTAGTGCTCAAACTCGGTTTCGCAGGGGTGATTTCTGGGTCTCGACAGAGCGCTACTTTCCGTGTCCATCTATAGTTAAGGACCATCCGGATATCCTTATAGGGTCACCCAGGTGGTTCTTTATAATCTTTTTTCAAAATCGATCAAGAAGTTTAGGAGAAGAAGAATTACGATTACATGCATAGCGGCATTTTTAAATAAAGATAATAGAGTAATAGAGAATAAAGAGTTGGTGATTGTGTAACTTCTGAACGACCTGACCAATTGAGGTCATATTCACACCATATTTTTTGTTTTGTCGGGACGACGGAGTTATGCTAAAATATATTCAACAGGTGTCACTGTATAATGATTTCTTATATTTACGCAATTACCACACATTTAAATAATACTAGCTTTTACGGATTTTATCGCGTATATTAACTTTTTTATATACTCGACGTTTCGGGCACTGTACAGCACTCATAATCAAGGGGGGACTGAGATGTTCAACTTCCAGATGTCATAGTTAACCGCGGTTACCCAAAGATTAAAATTATTAATTTTTGTTCCGATCCACGCAGTACGAACTTATAGTATCTTGAAGTCTTGCAGTTGTATGCTTGGGTTGGGGTTTCATTTTATTAATTATAGGATCCCAAGCAGATGATAGTACCCAGCCATTTGCTCTATTGAAATTAGGATGTTTTTTGATTTCAGTAGCCTCATGGATCATCCTTGGAAGAAATCGGTGTTCTTTATTTAGTGAGGGTTTTGTTATTTATCAAATCTGATATAGTGACGGGGGCAATTCTGTAGGTGTTCACAGACTGCAGATTTCCCGGAGCGTCGATCCTTCGATTTTAGAGGTGTCACTGTAGTCAAGTAATTAATAAATTCCATATTTATGGACCAAAACGACTCGTACTCACACTTTCACACTCGTACTAATATGTGGTTCGAAAATGAAAACCTTAAAGTCAGAATTAGCGCTGTTGTCGATTTATTAATAAATTTTATACTGATGCTGCAAAAAGTCTAGGTACTAAGTAAAAAGGGTACTCCTAATTTGGCCCGTTTTCAATAAATCGCTAATTTGGTCGATAAATTTTCGCCTAGGACTCCCTTTCCGACTTTGTCATTCACCTCTTCTCTTCCATTCTCAATTTTCTTTGTCACTCTTTCCACATTCATTATTTCCACATGACTAAACTACCGAAGCGTCCCTTACTTAATCCTGGTCACAACATCAACTTGCAAACCACACTCTTTTCTTATAACACAATTTCTCACATTCAGATTCAGATTCAGCCCTAACATACTCCTTAACGACCGAATTTCTACTACGTTTATTCTACTCTACTCTCGTGCTTCTTCTGCCACACCCAACTTTCACTACCATACGTTAAAGTAGGGACCAACACAACAGTGTGAATTGCCATACGTGCCCTATTTACTCTATTTCCCGCGTTTACTCGTCGTTCTATATCCTTATCATATCTCCTATCCCTGTTCAATACGCAACCCAAATATACAAACTCATCTACTTGCTCGATTAACTCCCCTTCTATTCTTATTTCACATATCGTTTTACTTTCTTCTCTTTCAAAAACATAACTTTCGTCTTACTTGCGTTCACTTTCATATCCCTTTCTTTTAGTGATCTGTTCATTAATGCAACCATCATTTGCCGCTCGGCCGCCCACGACGTAAGAATAACTTGATCATTAATACGGCGTACAAAAGGCATTTGACGATTAACCCACCCATTCTTAATCCGCATTCTTCAACTTTAAATTTTCCAAAAAACTGGTTATAAGTAGGTTGAACAGCCACTGACACCTTTATGGATGCCAAACAAAATATAATAAAATAGACTCCGTTAATCCTAATATAAGCACTAGAGCCACTAGCCACTGCCATAGCACATCCCTGTCCACTCTGTCATAGGCCTTTTCCAAGTCCATGAACGCACAAAAAACCTTTTGGTTTTAGGCCAAAAACTTCTCCGCGATCATGCACATGCAAAAGACTTGATCTGTTCATCCCATTCCCTTTCTAAATCCCGCTAGCACATTCCAAATTTTTCCATCAGTTTCTTTCATGACCCTTTCAATTAGTACCTTTGCATACAGTTTTCCCACATTGCTAAGAAGGCTGATACCACGGTAGCTTTTACAGTCCCGCTGTGACCCTTTTCCTTTATATATTGAGACTATCACGGCTTTGCACCGGTCTACCGGTACCCACTTCAGTTCCCAGCATAAATTAAACAGGGTGTGCAGCAAGCCTGCCTCCACTTCCTCTCCAGCCCTTAGCATTTCGAGTGAAACTCTCATCATATCCGGCAGCCTTACCCGCTTTCATGCTTTTTATTGCTTTCATTATTTCATCTATACTTATCTTGCTATCTCTTTTCTCTTTTTTCGGAGTTTCTGTTTCATTTAGTTCGTACGTCGTCTCCTCACTCATAAACACGCTTCCAAAATATTTGTTCTATCTCTTTAAACTCAAAACTTCATCATTCAGAATATAGCCATTCTCGTCTCTTATAACATTCATTATAGGCTGTTTTGAATGCCCCCTGGCAGTTCTCACGAGTTTCCAGAACATTTTAATCATTTATACTTTCATCACCAAACGTTCCCAATATCCTTTCATAACCAAGCCTCCTCATCCAATATTTTTATTTCCCTTACATATCATTAACACCATCCTTACCATTTCCCAAAACTGCTCTCGGATATAAGTGGGCTTACACATCTCTGGGGCGTAGACCCTTAACACAAACAACTTCTTTAAGCCTACTTTCATTCGTATCCATAGCATTCTTGGGCGTACACATTCATACTCTTTCATACATTGGCCTATTCTTTCAGAAAGGATGATTCCTACTCCCTGGCACGCCCGCTCGATCTCGTCTACACCAGACCAGTACGCGGTATACATGCCACGTGTAGTGACATCCTTCCCCTTCCGTTTCGTCACATCTATTCCTCTATCATACATCATATCGCATACTTCATCCATTTTATGACTCATTGCTCCACATACATTGAATGTAGCAAGATGGGCCTCTGCAATTCACTTTTGCCCCTCTGGGAGACAGAACGCGACGGGTGGCGAACCTCATCGCCGGTTTTCCTCCCGTAGATTTTTCGCACCCCTGCCCCATTAAAGGGGTGCCAGGAACTCGGGGCCATTTCTTTTAGATGGTGCCTCACGTGCAAAATGTGGGGTGGTATATTTTACGCCGCTACCACGGCGGGGAGCCGAGTCTGTGCTATTGGCTTGTCGCTCATTTAGCACCACTTGAGCATGCAATTATCGGAACTTTTCGATAATCGATAATTCAATTTTTATCGGGTTTTTTTTCGATAAAAACCGAGAA
>DWHP01004985.1:0-12209 GCA_018247895.1 Parnassius honrathi
ACTATAGCAGTACCAACTCCCATAGTTCTACACTCCATACGCCCAACTTTACAAACAGGTATATAAAAAGTACTTTGGCGGGGCAGAATAATGAGCACACCCACTACTTTTTCTGTCACGTGGCCGTAGCCACTTTGCAATAAAGTGAAATATTGGACAGATTTCATAGCGGGGAAAATAATTACTTAGAAAATTGTAGGGGCTAATGTTTTTTTCTGTATAATTAGGAATATTTTATACTAATAAGATTAGAAATGAATAAATCTACTAAACGAGTGAAAAATTAGAGCCAAGCCAGAGGCACTGTATACCTAATACTCTAGAGACCTTCGATCGAAACTGATAAATTATCAACGTTACCGTTATATCCTATTAAATTCCACTGCTGAATATAGGCCTCCCCATATATTTTGCCATAATTGTCACGCTTTGCAACTGCATTTTTTTAGGAAGACGGTGCTGCCTATTTCCTGGTTTGTTTCCCTTAGTAAGACAAACTATTGTTTAGGACTATTCTCTCAGTTAACTGTCATTTTGTAAAGACAACAGTTTAAATAGTTATTTGACAGGCAAATTTTTTTCTAGCATATTCTATACCCGCTCAACAGTCAAGTAAATTATTTCTCCTGGGCAGTAAATACAAGCCGCAAAGATGGCAACATATAAGAAATTACGCCATCTTGAAGATAATGTTGGGGGTATAGGTAAGGAGTACAGACTCTGTATAAAGGAGTGTCCGTAGGAAAGAGCTAAATAAGTGTGGCGCTACTGTAGCTAAAGACTAAATTTTAAAGAACATTTTATAATTTTTTTATTGCACAGACTCACTATAATTCTTTTTACAATAATTATTTTATTGCTTTCAAAGTTTTTATTATCAAAACCACTCTCAACATATTCTACAGCGATTTATCATACCCTGTAGCTACTTGAGCGCTATTGTGGAGAGTTTTTGAACTGTTATTTACTGCTTACAGATGGACACATTTTCAACTATTCTTCTATGGGAGATTGTCCTCCTTATCTCTATACTCCATGGTTGGAGGATAATTGTCTCCCACGAAACACACGGGACAAATTGGGTGATTTTTTTTATAAAACTTACAGTCCACCTGATGGTAAGTGGCTATTGCCGCCAACTTTAAAAGAAGGCTACAGATGCATTGTGACTTCTGAGGACTAAGATGGAATGCCTCACAGCCTGAAACTATCTTCAGCGGCAGAAATAGGTTAGAGATTACCCAGACAGACTCCTGGCCAGATAATGAGCCCTCTCACTTAGTAAATGTGAATGAAAAGTGATGGAGTAATATTTTAGGTAGCATGATATCCCTTCTTCAGTTCCTAATAGTCCACTGTTGAAAACAGGCCAACAGGCTTACTCTTGAAAACAATTACGATCGATCGGGATCGAAACCGTTTCGTACTCTTGAAATCGACTCTAGCGCTAAATTAGTTTAACATTGTGTGGTAGTTGTGTGAACTAATTGAGATTAGAATTAAAATTGTCCAAGCCGGTTGTAAGCTAAGTCGGCACTCTCGACGTAGTTTTGACAGCTCGTATTGTGTTTGATATTGCGTCGGAATTGGAATTCAGGCAATAAATAGCACAAAGGAATAAGAATTGCTAGCGCACCTCTGACGCTGATGCCCGTCATAGATAAATAAGTGTATTTACGGAAAATGCCCGTCGCTGGTCTGTCGTCTGCTGTATAGAGATGGTTATACCGCCATCTATTGGAATAGAACAGATCTTTCTACTAATCGAGTTGCATTGATTACTAATATAATAATGCCTACCAGACCGGATTTCTATCACGACTACTTGCTTGCGCTATCCTGTTCCCTGTGTTTTGACGTGAACACGTTTTTAACCGCTCGATAGCTAAAGAATCCTAAACTCGACGTTGTGTGACAAATGTGAACATCGCGCGAGGCGAAGGGCAGGACGCCGCCATTTTTAGTTATTTTCGTTATGTACACGTATTCAGTATTCACGTAAAACACACTGCCATGTCAAGACACAGCCACACCGTTTTTTTAGTATATTTATTGAAAATTTATATTGTGTGCTACTCCTAAGTCGCTCGTTTGCACTATTACAGTACCCGTTCATTTAAACTTCAGTGCTCATTAATTAAAGAAAACATTAATGCTCTATTATTCAGACGCTATAGACAATTATTTAAGGCAACGGATACATGGAAAGGAATGAAAGGATGTATGGTGCCTATCTGTAATTCGATAAATAATGCCCGTAGTTATAATAATTTCCATACTTTAGTGTAACTGATACATATAACTATATAATTTCCATAACTACAATTACACATTCTCCTTTTAAATCGTTGTTTGGGACATATCATATTAATTATATAATATATACATATACAGATCATTTCTGCAATGGAAGTCCAATGTCCAGTAGTGAACATTTACGCACTGCTCATGAGGAATGAATAAAAGCAAAATAGAAATCTGTTTTTTTCATTTATTTTATTATAATATTGTTTCAGTTTTGACATGAATTGCAAATTAAATGCTGTCTATAAATGAGCTAAACTGAGCTATACAGTCGGCAAATTTATTCTACGATTTGTTCGTACGTATATCAAACTGTACAATTAAATTTGTTGACCGCACAAACACTGGAATGACGATCCGTAGAAGAAAGGCAACAGCTATTTGCAAGCTTTATAAAACTTTTGTACAGGACGACTAAAGAAGTTTCCGATTAAATATTAACTAACAGATACAAAGTGTTATTAACTAAAATTATCCGGCAATACCGGCGATTGCTTCCGAAGCGAAATACTTGACATCAACGTCTGGGTCAACGTTTAACTTCTCCAAAACCGGTTTCACTTGGGGCTGGATGACGGCCGGATCAAGGAACGGCGCCATCTTTTGTAGAGTTTTTGCAACGTTGAATCGCACGTTGGCAACATTGTCGTCAGCCATAGACAGTACGGTTGGCAGTAAAACCCTCGTCGTTATATCCTTTCCACATACTTCGGACAAAACGTTGATGCAAAACAGATAGGTCATTCTATGTAAATAGTTCTGTTCGCGTGACATCGCCATAACTTTGGGTATCACGTTTGTCTCTGCCCATTGCGCTCCGTATTGCTCGACCAACTTTTTAAGATTGAGCGTTGCAGCTTCACGGATCGCGTAAACATGGTCAATGAGCCACGACATGCAGAGTCCTGTGAGCTTCTCATCGAAGAACTCCTGCCCAAGTTGTCCGGCTAAAAGAGGCATGTGTTCAATGATGGCGAGTCGGACCCGCCATTTTGTGTCCTCGGCCAATTCAACGATGGCCGGCAGCAATGACTGCACTAGCTGTTGGATCCCGATCACTTCGTTCACACATTCTAAGTTTGAAATGATGTTCAATCTCACTTCTGGGCACTCGTCCTTTAATTGTGAGAGGAACAAGGGTAGGAGGTATTCGATGGTGTTGTGCCTTCCAACGATTGGGCTCAGGCCCATTATTACAGATGCAAGTGCCGACTTCACGTGTTGGTTTGGATCGCAGACTAAATCCTTTATCTGCGGCAAGATCATGGTCATGATTATATGCTCCTGGTGTGCTTTGTCCAGATTCATGCAGAAGTCTTTTACCTGTAATAAAATACGAAAACAATATTAGATAAAAATTAGACGTAGGCGCGATACAGTCTACCCTCACTATCTAATAATAGGTATCTAAAAATATAAGTAATATTTTTCCTTAATAAAACAATTCAGACTTGAATTTTGTTTTTAAAAATCTATAGTATTTGCCGTGCAGAAGCGGCGTAACAAAATCCACTTCCCTATTTCTTCCCTTGAGTGTCGTAAGAGTGGGACAAAGGGAAATAAATGAAACAGGAGACGGCTCTTAATATGTAATAATTAAAAACTGCAGCTGATAAACCACTTGCCAAAAGTGGCAAATATTGCAAAATCAATCTATGAGGCTATCTATGGGTGAGGCTTATGTTAAGCTGCGGAGTTATGAAAGGCTGATGATGATGACGACGACAGACATCAAAATATCAATAAGCAAGTAAGCATTGAATAAGAATAGAATAAAAAAACATAGACATCATTTATGGTATTCAATTTGTATAGTATAAGAGATGGTAGGGCTCCCTTTTTTGTCTACGAAACTAATCTGGGTAGGTGGCACTGCTGTGTTCCAGTCTCAACGGTAACAAGTAGCCATGAGCTACCAAACTGATGATATATGACATCAAAACATTACTAAAAATGGTTACACTTATAAGCAGAGACTATGGACTTCCATTTGGCATGATCCTGATACACCTCTCTCACTTCCTCCACATCCATATACATAGCATACACGCTCGTCGGTTAAGGGTACTCTTAATTTAGCCCATTTTTAATATATATCGCTAATTTAGTCGATAAACTTTCGCCTTAGGCGTCTCTGCCATTCACTTCTGCAACATAGATTTGCTTTGTCATTCTTTCCTCATTCATTCTTTCCACATGACCAAACCATTCCTTTCTTAATAATCCTGGTCACTATCATCTTGCAAAAACCACACTTTTCTTATCACACAATTTCTCACTCTATCATTCAACTTCAGCCCTAACATACACCTTATGACTTACAACTTTCACTACCATACATTTAGGTAGTAGTACTAATACAGCATTGTGAATTGCCATATGTGCTTTTTTTGACACGTTTTGAATATTGTATTGATATGCCCAAACACAGAAAATAGGTCTTTCAATAATGTTCAATCAAAGTGAATCAAAATGCAAAATAGCTACCGTAACTATTAATATAAAACAGCGACAGTAGCCTAATGCCAGGGCACGGACCGCGAACTCAAAAGGTTGTGGATTCGAATCCGCCATTAGACTACTGGCGTGAACCACTTGTAACACAAGCGATTTAAGCTTACCATGAGTGGTTAAAGGAAATATTAGTAATGTCTATAGCATTTCTAATATTTTTATTAAATAACAAAAATAAATATCCATTCTATTCCACGACGGAGCAACGTAACTATCAACCTACTAGATATTCCCCACCTCTCTGTCTAACTGATGAGTCATTACAATTTTATTAAAAAGAATAGATTAAAAGGACTTGATGTAGTTAAGAGAACAATCCAACTTACTTTTCCAGCAGCGGCTGCGCGTACTTCTGCTTCCGTGTCTTTCAGCAGCGCTTGGAATATTTGTGCCAGGTCTGTGCGGGCTAGCTCAGGACCTACCGCTTGCTGAAGTTCTACAAACCTGCAAATAAAGTAATTTTTGAAAATTCAAAGAAACTGGAATATTGGGGACATTCTTATGCCGAGTAAAAATCACTATGCTGCTTTTGGAGACAGAGAGAGATAAACCGTGATCAGTTCACCAGCATTGTAAATGATGGAATTAATGAGAATAAGGTGGTTAAAGCTGGCTGTAAATATAACAGAACGCGAGTAACCCAGGTTTGATCTCCGTCGGAACTAATGAAATTGTTAATTGTAATTTTAAGTGCTGATTTACCACGTGCTCGGCGGTGAAAGAAAACCGGCATGTCTGAAGAATAAGAAAAAAAATATTTCGAAGACACGTGAAGTTCGTCAACACACAGTGGGGCAGCGCGACACACTTCCTTGCCCAAAAACACTTTCAAAAATGAGGGGATGCCAGCGCCCAGCAGTGGGACGTATATAGGCTGTAACTTTACTTTTTACTTTTAAGTTGTCTGTAGAAATATATAAGGCTACATCATCTGCATACCGAAGGACATTACAAAATGAATTGACTGCAAGATCTAAATCAAAAGTGTAGATAGTATAGAGAATGGGACTGAGCCCTGTGGAATACCTTTCCAAACATGTCGGGGGGAGAGTAGTGAGTTCTGAATATTTATTAAAATAGACTGAGAGCTGCCCGAGTACAGGAAGATGTACACTGTTGTATGCAGACGAAACATCGAGAAAGACTCCAACAAGATACTCATTAAAAAAAAAGCAATGCGGATATCAATTACTTAATTTTAAATATAGTTAATGTACTGAGGCCATCCATAGTACTTAAAGCCTTTTCGAAAGCCACATTGGCTCTTTGGTAAAACGTCCTTACACTCCAGGAACCATTCTAACGGATTTTTTATCAGATGTTCTAGTATCTTTTGCCATTGTACACGACAGTGCAATAAGTCTGTAACTTGAAATTTCTTCACTGGCGTTTTGTCGTACTGACCACTTTTATCTAAAATATCTCCTTTTTGGTTAAGAATTCCAAATTCAAATTTATAAATTCATTTAGCTGGTACATTTGAGTTATGAAAACAGTCATTAGTTTTTACCTCATTATTTTTTTCTTTGGCGTCGTTTATTACCGCCCAATGGAAAACACGAAATATCGGTATATTCATGAGTACGAGTTCTATCGTGGCACGAGTGCTGCAGAAACAGGTCCAAGGATTAATGATGTGTACGGCGCTGGTGTCACCAAAGAAAGCACGGTACTTTTTTGGTTTCAACGTTTTTGTTCTGAAAATTTCGACATTCAGAACCAACCCTGTGGACGGCCGGCGACCAAAGTGGAAAATGAAGAATTAAAGGCCATTCCACAATAGGAAGCGGATCCATCACAAAGCACTTCAGAGATAGCTGCAGGCTTCGGGGCAAGTGATAAAACTATATTAATCCACTTGAAGCAAATCGAGAAAGTAAAAAAACGATGATTGAACGATGGGTACCTCATGAATTGAGTGAATCGAACTTGCAACCACGCGTCGACTGCTGTGATGCTTTGCTCAACCGACACAAAAATGAAAGGATTTTTAATCGAGTTATTATTTGTGATGAAAAGTGGATACTGAAGCGCTCGTCCCAATGACTGAAACCTGGAGACCCAGCCAAATGCCTGCCCTAAACGAAAATTGACTCCGAAAAAGTTACTTGTGAGTATTTGCTGGACTAGCGGCGGTGTCAGCTTCCTAAAATCCGCCCAAACGATTACGGCAGATATGTATTGTCAGCAACTGCAAACCATGAAGGAAGAATTAGCTGTTAAACAACCGACATGGGTCAATCGCTCTAGGCCACTGCTGCTTCACGACAATGCAAGACCACACACTGCACAACAAACAACTACTAATTTAGATGAGCTACAATTGGAATGTCTGCGGCATCTACCGTACTCCCCGGACCTTGCTCCAACAGATTACCATTTTTCCGGAATTTTGACAACTTCTTACGAAAAAAAAAATTCAACACCGATGCGGCAGTCCAAACCGCCTTCAGAGTTTATTGATTCTCGCCCCATGGTATTTTTAGTAAAGGGATCATAGAACTACCTTTGAGATAGCGAAAGTGCATAGATAACAACGGTGCATACATTAATTTACAAAAAAAATTTACTTTATATTCCTCCCGTACAAAACGCCAATTTCATATAGGTCTTCCAATCTTTGGGAGAAATTGCTGAGTAAGAAATGTGGTCCAGAATTTCAAGATATAAAGTTATTTTACTACTTTTAATGATGAATGAGTAAGGAATTCCATCTACTCCTTGAGAGGAGTCTTTAAGACGTTGAAGAACTGTAAATAATTCCTCATAAGAAAAGAGTGCATCAAATTATCTGGAGATTGTGTAGAAGGCGAATTAAAAACCAAACATTCAGCATGTGTAGGAGCTGAAGGAGGGGTAAGATTAAGAGCAAATTCTATAAAACAAATCAAAGGGTCATTGGAAGACGTATTTTGTTCAACTGACATAGAACAGCGATATCTTTTAATATTTTCCCAGACTAGAGAAGTGGAGAGAGGATTATATTTGACGAGAAGATGTGTCGTAGTTTCTACCTAGCCGGACTATTTGTCCCAGGTAAACAAACATACTCGTCAAAAACTTTGAGCTCAGCGCACACGTGATCTTTGTTTTGTGTGTTCACCTTAAGACCTCTTCGTTGGGAGGAACTATTGAGGTTATTGAGCACTATTGAGGTGCCGCGCAGTGATGGATAATTTTAAACGTTGCTTACAGGAGTGCCGCGATCGTAACGGATTACATTTAGATGATGTAATTTTCAAAAAATAATTCCCATTTTATAAGAATTATGACAAAATTAAAACCTTTTTCAGAATATCGTTAGTTTTTTTTAAACTATTTTTTTACATTTCAAGGGACTTATGGACCACCCGGTATAATGCGGTAAATTACTTTTTTTACGTACTATAATAAAAATAAATACTCAATTTCTGTCGTTTTCTGGCTAGGTTTAAAGATCTTTTATGTTTTTCATAATAAATATTTTGATTTTACCTCTTTCATAGCGATTTTATCAGAAGTTTGCCGTTACTTAAAATCGTGCTACTTTCAAAAAATAATAATATTAATAATAACTGCTGATCATTAATACTTGCCGAATAGTTGAGTATCGACATTTATCTCCGCAACCAGGTTTTAGTTCCTTAATTCAGCGCTATACAGAAATGTTTCGAAATATCCTTACGCTGAACTATTTCGATTGCATATTGCACTAGTGGAGCTATTGTATTTAGTTATGCATGCAAACATGATAAATTTAACTAGTTTTAATAATCGATATGATAGAGCATACTTAGAAAATTTATATAGAACAAAAGTCAAAACCTCAAATTTTGAAGATGTTCCAGTAAATATTTTGTTCGATGTATAGTATGTAAATAGGTACTACTTTAGGTAAATACATACATGTTGTCCAATCATCAGTGTACTAACCCAGTGTTAATTTTTGTTGTCATTTTTTCTTTAATTATATATTACACATTTTTCATCAGTATAAAGTATGTACGTTTTTGTTACCATAGTTCCCTATGACATTATTTTAATCATAGTTGTAGAACTTACATTTACTTTTAATGTTTTATTGAAGCCGAGAACAGTTAGTTATTTTTGTTTAATTATTCCAGAAGACTAGGTGATTGCTATGTTAAAAGAAATAAATATTTTCAAAGTGTTACAATGGTTTTTTAAAATAGGGAATTTTTTATGTATATGGAGAAATTTATCGTTTAGTAGTCAGATAATGAGACGTATAATGTACTTAACAATAACCATTGAGATATTTTTATGTCTTAGTAACTGCTTCTTTTGTATTTATTTTTCTGTATTTGTTCGAATCCATGATGGTTTATGGTTTTACATTGCTTTTGGAAATTCTACGATTTACCTAATACTATCTTTGTACTACTCTAACCATTTCAAAAAACTTTTGATTTGTTTGAACAGTAATAATTGTTTACTTACGAGGGATAATTTGTATTTAGAAGACTTCAAAACAAAGAACAAATTGATTATTTTTATTCTTGTTTCTTTTATTATTATGAGAATTGGATTTTCGTTCAGTGAATCGAAATATAAACCCCTTGAAAATCAAGAGCTCAACATTTTAATTCCTTTGATTTTAAGGATAAATGCTACGGTATATGAAATTCGGTTTGTGTACGAATATTTGACGTTATATAATATATTATATATAATATCGGAACAACTGGAGTGCATTGTAAGATGTTTATTAAGAGAAAAAACCTTTGTTTCCATTATATTTGAACAATTGAATACAAACGATAACAAAATATCTGAAGAACTAAACAAGCAAAAAATTAATGATATCAGGCAATGGTCCCTAGCTTACACGTATCTCGCAGAGGGTGTAAAACTTTTTAATAAAATGTTTGGTGTACAGGTACCAATTTTGCTATTAAATTCAAAAAATATGAGTTTAATTAGCTTTTCATTTCACAATTGTTTTCATGATTGCAGATAACATTGATGTTGGTTTCTTCAATTGTGTATTCAAGCATAGTTTTGTATACTCTGACATCTTTAAGCGTACATGTAAGTTAGTTGAAAAATTAAGCATTAATACAGTAAATTTTAGCTTTTTTCTGTTTTAATATATATTAAACCTGATGATGGCAAAATCTTTAGTATTAAGTGTTTTAGTTAATGTTATTAAATTGCTCAGCAAATTTATAATTTCGATGCTTAATGCAGCGTTGACATGATTAGAGCATTAAAATAATACTATATGTAGTTTTTACGGATTTTTTCCCGTATATTTAACTTTTTAAATACCCGACGTTTCGAGAGCTTTACAGCACCCATGGTCACGGAGGGACTGAAATGTTCTAAGTCCGGATGTCATAGTTAACCGCGGTTTCCATAGAAAAAGCGGTTACTATACAAAGTAAAATTTTAATCTAAGTTAAATATATGCGATAAAATACGTAAAAACTGGTATTATTTCAATGTGTAGTGTTCGCGTAAATATAAGAAAGCATTATGATTAGAGTATGCTCGGTCCAACTGGCCTCGTTCAAGTCAGCTTCATAAAAGTGTAGCCGGATAATTGTTTACACTCGTCGTTGTACGTGGCACTGATACACCCGTTGAAGTTGTTTAAGTCATATTAATAAAAACTTGGAAAACCTGAAAAAGAATTCACGTAAGAGAAAAATGAGATGGGGTCGTTTCCATACATTCTTGGGCCCATGTGTTAACAAGATAAAAGTTGGATCATTTGAAAGCTTAGATATAAACAATTCATATCTGAATATCTAGCGAGATTTGGTAATCTAGGAGCTAAGTTATTGAAGATTAAATAAAAGTTAGGTTATGTACTATCTACAGTGTAACAGTTGATTATTAATTATTAGGTAATGTAAATATTTACTTACTCAATATTATTCAAATGTTAAAGGTGGTAGAAGATCCAAAGAAACAAATATATTTATAAACCCGCATACCTACTATAAATATAACAGACTAACTAAATACTATAAATATAATCCGAAACGGAGGTTAACGGATACTTGCTTCGCTTGTAGTGGGAAGCTCAAATAAAAACATTATTTCTTATTTTATAAACTGTCCCATTGCTGGACGCAAGATTTTTTGTCATCCCAGTAGTAAATGAATAGTCAACCAAGCTGACATCACTTACCTTCAAGAACAATCACACAAGCAGGTTTATTCTCAGAAATGTCTGCTTAATCTTTGACGCAAGTGATTATCAATTTGTATTTCAATATATGTACATACATATTTATACGCGTAAAATAATGACGTGCCGAATAAATAGTTTTGAACCGAGGTTTTGAAGTATTTACTTTCAAGTTTCAAATTGAGAAGAGTCCAAGGAAAATACGAAACTCAGAGACATTTAGTATAGATAGCATTTAGAAATGAGAATTGTATTAGTCGATTCTTTATGTTAATCGATTGATTGACATAAAATGATATAATCAATAGTGTAAATAATTTCTTACTTTATTATTTTTTCGTAATCTAGATTGTAAAATGAGCTAGTTGTTTTCTTGTGTTTACGTTATTAAAATATTTTTTTAAATTTATTTCAACCTGTTAACTTCAAACCACTGACCTGTCATACTGTCCGTGCCAATTTGAAGCGCCACTAATGGTTGTCTTGGGAACTAAAATTGACGTAGTATTCTAAAGTCTTGATGTCTTATTTAATAAAATCTGTATTTTGAACTTTTAAACTAAAAAACGGATGTATTTTATGTTGTTTGATTGTGTATATATATAATATTAGTTACATAATAAGAACTACTTTTGATAATAATGAGATAAGTAAGTGAATTTGCAGCTAATATTAAACAAATTAAAACTGATTGTATAAGTACTTAAAAATTTGTTACTAATCTTAACATCATAATTGCCAAGATCTTTGCCTGTATATTACTGAGTTTTGATAAACAATAAAATTCAATAGGGCTGTCGAGTTCCTTGTCTATAATAGTTATCGATGTTTTTCCTACCCATATCTGGTAACAAACAAAGTCGCCTACTACAGATAATTATCAAATGTTTATTCATTAATGGGTTTGGAAACTGAACCTAGACTAAAATTATGGCTTAAAAGCATAAATATTGTTAATTGGCGCCCGAAACAAAATGATCATATTTTTTCTAAACATTTCACAGACAACTGTTTTATTAGACATGAGAACTGCCCCACTTTGAAAAAGGGCTATGCTCAGAGTTTTCCGCGCGATGTACTTAGGAATGAGGATATTTGCAGTAGAACCAGAGTGACCGACAGCGCTCAATGGGTTAGTAAGCTGAAGTGGCAATCGACCAGCCATATAGCTCGAAGAACAAATAATCGATGGGGAAAAAGGTTCTCGAGTGGCAGCCTCGTACCGGCAGGTGAAGTGTAGAAAGTTCCCCCA